>JACEFZ010016532.1:0-94769 GCA_014155875.1 Cepaea nemoralis | reverse complement strand
CCCCCTAATTCCCGCAATTTTATTTTTTTGGCCCCCTTTTTCTTTGTTAAAATCCAACCCGCTTATTTTGATAAACCTGAATGGGCCGAGGTCATGGCCTTGAAGATAATTGTAACGGATAACATCTGCCCCACCTTTATGAAAATCACCCCATGCATCACGAGGATCTACGTCACAGAGTACTTAACATGTGATTCAAGGTTATAGGGTACACAGCTGGACCACCGAAACCTACATCCGGTTTACTGTGAAACGGCAAGATTGTAATGGGTGGACGGACAAGAAAAGACTTGACACACCATTGTCGGATTGTCCTGATCTTTCCACAAACGTAGCATATATAAACGATAGATAACTGCTACAAGTTGAGATTACTTCTACATGTTGAGATTACTGCTACTAGTTGAGATTACTGCTACTAGTTGAGATTACTGCTACTAGTTGAGATTACTGCTACTAGTTGAGATTACTGCTACGAGTTGTTTACACACGTCAGATAGGCCTATCCTGGATTTGACAAGCTATATTTTTTGATTATTACAGTTAATAGGAAGGCACTTAAATATATATGCCAATAGTTTTTCTTACGCAGGAAAATTAATAATAAATTAAATAACGGCAAAATATGAAGGAGAATAGGGATAGTCAAGCAACATTCAACTGTATGAAAAAATTTCTTAATCTAAAAGTTGAGTTAGGTGTTACAACTAAGAGCTGTAAAGTGTTTTAAACCATATTAAATTCACAAATCAGTATACACATTCACAACCACATGACATACAGAATTTCAATATACAAAGAATATAAAATTATTACAACATGTTGAAAAAAAGATATAAATTGGGGATATATATCTATATCTATAAAACAGAATGTATGTATGTGGGTGGGTGGGGATGTATTGGATGCGTTCGATAACGGTCTATCCGATTGAGATGAAATTTTCTACACATCTTCTTTTCATTCCCCTGCAACCAACTGTCATAGTTTTTTGTAGTGTAGAATCATCTATTTACTTAATAAACTTTAATAATTAAATTACATAAGAATAAATATATAAAGGGACATAACTTTTAGTAGCATTGCTATATCTTAGGTTAAGTCCCCTGGCTATAGATAGATAGATAGATAGATAGATCGATAGATCGATAGATAGATAGATAGATAGATAGATAGATAGATAGATCTGACCCGATAGATAGAGAGGGTGGGATAGACGGAGGGAGAGACAGACGGACGGAAGGGCAGGCAGGTAGGCAGGCAGACAGACAGATAGACAGACAGACAGACAGATATAGATAGATAGATAGATAGATAGATAGATAGATAGATAGATAGATAGATAGACAGACAGACAGATATATATATATATATATATATATATATATATATATATATATATATATATATATATATATATATATATATATATATCGGAGCATCGGAAAAGGGAGCAAAAGGGCGATCGGAGCGACTGTAACAACTATAGGGGTATCTCACTTCTGTGTATTGTTGGAAAAGTATTTGCCAGAATTGTTCTGCGCAGACTTCAAGTCCTAGGAGATCAAGTCTACCCCGAATCACAGTGTGGCTTTCGACAGAACCAGTCTACCATTGATATGATATTCTCATTGCGACAAATGCAAGAAAAATGCCGTGAACAGAATAAATCACTGTTTATTGCCTTCATCGACCTCACAAAGGCATTTGATTTGGTCAGTCGAGAGGGTCTGTTCAAGGCACTAAAGAAGATTGGCTGCCCACCAACTCTTCTGTCCATTGTGGAATCGTTCCACACAGGCATGAAGGGTATAATCAAGTTTGATGGTGCAACTTCTGAAGAGTTTGAAATCAAGATTGGAGTTAAGCAAGGTTGTGTACTAGCTCCCACCCTCTTTGGAATATACTTTTCACTTCTACTGAAATATGCCTTTCGTGATCAGGATGGTGGTATATACATTCACTCACGCTCAGATGGCGGCCTCTACAATGCTCAGAGATTGAAGGCCAAGACCAAAATTAGGAGGGTACTGATCAGAGAGTTGCTTTTTGCAGATGATGCTGCAGTTACGACCCACTCTGAGGAAGAATTACAATGTCTACTATCTGCATTCTCCAATGCTTGTTCTGAATTTGGTTTAACAATTAGCAAAAAGAAGACACAGATTATGTCACAAGGTGCACATGGGGTACCATCAATCTTTATTGACGACGCCGAACTAGAGATGGTAGACCATTTTACATATCTAGGATCAGTGGTAAATAGCAAATTATCCCTAGATCAGGAAATCAACATCCGGATTGGTAAGGCAGCAACAACAATGAACAGGTTAAGAAAAAGAGTCTGGGAGAACAGGAAGCTTACTGCCAAAACAAAAGTCCTTGTCTATCAAGCCTGTGTCCTTAGTACTCTTCTTTATGGCAGTGAAACCTGGACAACTTACTCACACCAAGAGAAACGTTTAAACAGCTTTCATATGCGGTGTCTGCGAAGAATTCTTGGTATTAAGTGGCAAGACAAAATCACAAATACTGAAGTATTGGAAAGATCAGGTTGTGTGACGGTTTATTCCATGCTCAGTCTTCGTAGACTTAGATGGATAGGACATCTTAGGAGGATGGATGATGGTAGAATACCAAAGGACATCTTTTTTGGTGAATTACAGATGGGTAAGAGATCTCAGGGTCGGCCTCTACTACGATACAAAGATGTGTGTAAGCGGGACATGATTGATACAGGCATTGATAATGCACATTGGGAGCAAGTCGCCGCTGAACGTGTTGCATGGAGGGCAAACATCAGAAATGGAATAAAGACAAAGGAGAAAATTATTGCAGATAAGTCACACACCGAGCGTGTGAGACGTAAGATGGTGCATGATGGTGGAAATGACCACGTGTTCACATGCACCCACTGTGAACGGACATTTACAGCTCAAATTGGCCTTATCGGTCACATTCGCTACCGCCATAGGTACAAATTATTATGCCTTTTTAAAGCACAAACTATCGTCTGTCAAGACGGCAAGGTGCCAATGTAATATATATATATATATATATATATATATATATATATATATATATATATATATATAATATATATATATATATATAATATATATATTATATATATATATATATATAATATCTATAATTGCCAAATTATGTACAACGTATAATACATATTTCATTTATAACACAGGACGGTTGAACAGGATCATCATCAAGTGGCCTGCCATCTGACGTATGCGTTTATGTCTCTCCATTGTTCTCGGTCTTTGGTGTTCTGGATCAACTCTGCTGATGATATTTCTCAATGCACCGTCTCAATGATGTTTCTTCGTCTGCCTCTGCCTCTCTTCCCTTTGATCTTTCCAATCCTCTCGATGTTCTCCAATGCCTTTCTTCTCATCACATGACCAAAGAAATTGTTTGTCTCTTTCCTATTGTTGTATACTGTATACTGTTCTAATTTCATTAGCCTCAGTCGTTGTTTAGTTGCTATGGCAGTCCAAAAAATTCGCAACAATCGTCTCAGGAACCACATCTCCGTTGCTTCCAAGTTCGTTCTAATTTGTTCATTTACATTCCAAGATTCACTGCCATACAGTGATATTGAACAGGATATTGAAAAAAAAAGAAGTGTTGTATGTTAGGTATATAGTAAGTAACGAGCCTTTTTACATGCCTGTAAGGCTCATAGCGTATGTATAGCCAGAGCCGTACTTTTGTTGTTGTTGTTGTTTGTCCATCAAGAATGATGATGACCATTCATTGCATCCAGTGGGGTTGAAAGTATGGAGCCGTGGGTTCTAAGATGGCTGATAAGGCCTATTTTGGCTCGAAATGTTCTTTGACAACGTATTTTTATAGACTGATCGGCAATCTAATCTCCCTGTCGAAGGAGTTAATGACTGTCTTCTTAATCCCGTATATCCACGTGAGGAACACAGCGGCGTGAGATTTGGCAGCGGATTGCGTCGCGTTGGTTACTTACCGGGTATGTGAGCCGGTCTCTCAGAAAGCAATGGCAAACTACTGAAGATAATCTTGCCAAGAACATCAACAACAGCTGAAAAAATTCTGGTGCTGACTGCAACGTCCTGTAAGGGATATGCAGCTTATAATTTAAAGAAAAAAGATGAGCAATCTCGCCTGGTGGTGTGATCAGTATAGACCGGGTCGCCATTACTTCCCAAGTCATTTCTTGGTACCCATTTAAGACTTTTTTTAAAAAAGCTAATTCATTTATGGCTGGGTCGACCTGGCACACAAACATCAGCACACAAACAACACACATACACTGATCCAGCTATACGAACAACTATCAACATCATCATCATCGTCGTCATCATCGTCATCATCATCATCATCATCATCATCATCATCATCATCATCATCAAGTGGCTTGCCGGCTGGCATAGGCGTTCATGGCTCTCCACAGATCTCGGTCTTTGGTGTTCTGGATCAACTCTGCTGATGATATTCCTCCATGCCACCGTTTCAATCCATCCAGCGTCATTTCTCTTGGTCTATCTCTACCTCTCTTCCCGTCCATCTTTCCAGTTGTATCGATGTTCTCCAGTGCTTCTCTTCTCATAAAATAATCAAAGAAAGATGTTTGTCTCATTCTTATTGTTGAATATAATGTTCTAGTTTCATTAGCCTCTTTCAGGCAATCGTTGTTATTTACTCTACATGAAAATACATATATAGATTTCCTCGTTATAGACTTAACACGTACGTAGCTCAAAGGTCTCGTGTCGTGCTGATCATTGCCAAAGTAGTTCCCTATCAACTTCGGTTAACGCGCCCGCTACCCCACCCCGTTGTAAGCTTTAATCAAACGGTGATGGTCAGTTCCCTTCCTCGCCGACTTGTCTGTCCAGACAGTTACCATACAATTACAGGCTCTCGTTTTGTTAGACTGGGTGGACTCTAGAGGCAAATAATTTTACAATAACAGTTACTTGCATGTCCTTTTACAGGACATTGCAATTAACCTCATCATTTACTGTCTGTTTGTGAATCGCTAGACAATTTTACTGCAGTAGTTTGCCATTGCTTTGCGAAGGGCCGATGTTCATACCATGGAAGTAAACCCAACGCGATCTCCCAAATCACCCGTGGCTGATTCCAAGCCCTGGACCCGGTAAGTCGGGGAACTGTGAAATTGCGTTTACTAACCCCCAAGGCACAGACGCCGACACAATTGCAGCAGTTGGGAAACCTGTCAAACTGCGTTCATTAATCCCATCGTAGCCGGGGATTAACTGATTAATTGTCATGGGTTTATTAATCGTCTTTAAAGCAATTTCCCGCATCTGCCATGGACTTATATGTAGCCGAAATGTTGTCATTACGAAATGTCTCAATTGAAATATAAAATACAGCAATTGTCCCTAAGCAACCCCTTTTAATTTAATATATAATTCATGCCTGCTACCATATTAACAACCTTTAAGTCGTAACTGTGACACACCCCTACTTCCCATTTTCCGCCATCCATTTTTGTTTTTCTCCAACAATTGTTTTGTTTGGCACAGAATCTGTTTAACTCTGACCATTGCCTTGACAGGCAGGCGCAGTGACCACTATGCCATTGAGATTCTCTAGACAGAAAGTGCCGGACTCCGTCGCCTAAAGGCTTTCGAACACGATTCGTGAACCGCTTACCACGTATTTGAAACGCGGCGGCGACCGACTGTGTCGCGCTGGAGTTTTAACGTGTTGGAATGGGAGCCGGTCGTTCAGAAAGCAATGGCAAACTACTTAACGTAAACTTGCCAAGATATCAACAACAGCAGTAAAAGCTGGTGTTGACCGCGATGTCCTGTAAATAGGATATGAAAAAAAAAAAAAAAAAGACAGAAAATGGGTAAAGAAAAAGGGCCCTTTATCGCGCCTTCAGGCAAGTTCAGTATATTGTGCTAGTCCTATATTCTTATAGACAAATCGGCACTTGAAGTGTGTTGTGGTTATTTTCACGTCTGTCGCCTTTACTTCCCCGGGACATTTCCTTGTAGTCATTATAGGCTGTGTTGACCTTGGAAGCATCCGCATCGATCGCAATTCAACCGCTGGTAGACAGGTCACTGAACTTTAATGAACCCTTTATAAACAAAAATTAACCCAGTTTTCTTAGCGTTCAGTATATTCACTTTTTGACGACACTGGAGTCAAGAGAGCAGACGAGGTTCGCAGAATCTTTTGATGACGCATGATTCAAGCTGTGATTATTTTAGGGATGTGGTGCTGAGACCGGGTCGAAATCTGATCTATTTTCTCAAATATTAGGGTAACCTTGAACGATTTCTAACCTATCTACATTGAATGCGACCTTCATTAAATTTCATCGAGCTTATCTGTCTTGAGTGGTTTGTTTCTTTTAACTGGCGTGTCATGCCGCTTGTCCATCACACGTTTATCAGAATTTAGCAATCTCCAGTGTTTGCAATGCTTTTGACATTGAACGATGAGGTAGAGTTGTCCAATGTTAGTTTTGTTATAATGTTTCCCTTCTGTCAATGTTGTCGCGTGTGGCTTAGGGGCAGTAAACGCAGTTTTACAATCCCGATAAATCGGGTTCGAAATTAATCTTAGACGGATTGGAAGCAAATTGTCTTGCGAATTTTCACAGTGATATGAGCGCCGGTCGTTCAGAAAGCAACTGCAAACTGCTAAACGTAAAATTACCTAGAAAATTATAGACAGCCACAAAATACTGGGGTTGACTGCCACTTCCTGTAAAGGAGAGCAACTAACTGAAATTTCAATGTTGTTATGCAGATGTCTCCCCCGATGGTGTTTCCACCTTGTCGTGGTGGGGGTGCTTGAGTTTCTCAATGACCCTGAGAGCTATGCCGGCGGTAGCGTAGCTACCAGCAGGGCCTCCCAAGCCGGACAGGTCAAAGGGTAGAGAACAAACAAAGAGAAACACCCTGGTCCTCCAGGTTGAGGTTTGAAGCGTGGGGTTAACATCCCCACCTTTGTAAAAACTATTTTGTTACGAAACAGATACATAAGCCTCGATATCGGACTGACTTATTTGGACAACGACCTCGGAACGTTAAAGGACTTTTGAGATTTGGAACATGGAATGTACGGACACTATATCGAGCTGGAGCGGCCGAAGAACTAACCCGCGAGCTGGTTGAATATCACATGGATATAACAGCAATTCAAGAAATAAGGTGGCCAGAAGAGGGTACTTTAGAGCAAAATGGAATGATTGTAATATATGGAGGAAACACCCAAAATAAACATGAATTAGGAACAGTATTCGTCATCAAAAAAGAGTTATGGGAGAACGTTCTAAACTTTAAAGATTTTAAACTTTAAAATTACGAATAAAAGGTAAATGGAAAAATATAACGATGATTAATGTACATGCACCTACTGAAGAGAAAGAAGATGATATTAAAGAAGACTTTTATAACGATCTGGAAGATGTCATAGAGGAAACCCCCAAACAGGATAATCCTGATTGTGCTGGGAGACTTCAATGCAAAAATAGGTGCAAACTTATAAATAAGTTGCCGGTATGGAAAGCCTACATACAACATCAAATGATAATGGATGGAGAGTCATCAACGTAGCAGAAGCCAAAGGACTGCATGCAGGTCAGCAGTACCAGACTGCAAAGAAAGGATATACATAAACAGACTTGGAAATTATGTGACAAGAGAACCTATAAATCCTATAATCAAATAGATCACATTTTAATTAACAACAAAAATGCATCAAACATATAACAAGTTAGAAGTTATAGAGGAGCTGAGTGCCACAGCGACCATTTCCTCGTTGGAGCAAAATTTAAAATAAAACGTAAGAGAGCATTCTATGCTAAAGTATAAAGATTGCACCCAACATATAACAGAGAAAAACTACAAGAAAGTACAGTCAAAGAGAAATTTGCAGATGAAATAAAATGTAAACTTGAAATTCTTCAAAACCCGTTGGAGGAAAGCGTTGACCAAACTTGGTTGAACATCAAGAATACAATTAAAACTACCGCAGAAGAATGTCTCGGTGTGTTAACCACGCATAGAAAGAACAGATGGTTTAATCAAAAATGTGAAGAAGCAGTCATTAGGAAAAAGAATGCCAGACATTTATGGTTAAATGACATCAATAACATCAAAAAGGAAGAGCAATATAGAATCAATGTAAAGAGGCTACAAAATATTTCGGTAGCAGAAGCGAGAATATATGAGCAATACAATCAAAGATATGGAAACTAATCACCAGAAAAACGAATCCAGAAAGTTTTTTAAAGAACTGAAGTCAATGAAACGAGGGCACCAACACAACACACAATGGTTTAAAAGACAAAAATGGGAATCTGATAAAAATCAATGAGGAAATGTGCAACACATGGAAAGAATACTTTGTTGAATTACTAAATTGTGAAGCTCCAAAATAACACTTTCCCACAGGAAGCGGTTCTAATGTGTGAACCACAAATTGAAGACCCTGCTTTTGAAGAAATCCTATATGTTATAACATGACTTAAAAACAATAAGGCAATTGGCAAGCTATACGAAATAATAATAAAAATCTGGAGGACAGAAGAATTACCCCATGACTGGAAAGAGTCATTATTGATATCTATCTTTATGAAAGGAGACAAGTTCCAATGTGAAAATTATAGAGGAATATCACTTCTGTCCATAAGCTATAAGATATTATCCGCGGTATTACTGTCATTTAACTGTCATTTACTGCCAATATAGTACCTTGCGGTGTATGGCAGAGGGGTCTTTGAATAAATAGACTAAAACCATATTCATAAAGACATATTAGGTGACTACCAGGCGGTTTTCAGACAAAACAGATCAACAATAGATCAGATATTAATCTTACGACAAATAGCCGAGAAAAGTTGGGAATATTAAAGAGATCTCCATAACATTTTTGTGGATTTTAAAAAGGCTTATGATAGTGTCCATAGGAATAGTCTATGGAATGCTATGCAGGAATTTGGAATACCAAGGAAGTTAATCAACATGACCAGACTATGCATGGAAGATACTTATAATATAGTAACATATAAAGGCAGGAAATCAGACCCTTTCCAAATAACATCTGGCTTGAAACAAAGTGATGCACTATCGCCGCTCATTTTCAATCTGGCTCTAGAGAAAGTTGTAAGGAAGGTAAAGGAGGAATGTGATATTGGAGGAAGATCCAAACTGCTTGGTTATGTAGATGATATAGATATTATAGGGGAAAATGAACAAAAGACATTTGAAATATTGACTCACTTAAAGGAAAAAGCTCAACAAATGGGGCTGGTTATCAACCAAGATAAAACAGAATATATGGTAATTTCAAGAGAAGGAACGGCTAAAAACTCTGGCCACATACAAATAGATAATATGACCATTAAAAGAATGGAAACATACAAATACATGGGAACAATCTTCAACTGCTCCAACATAATAAGGGAAGAAATACAAGCCAGAATCAACTCTGGAAATAAGATATACTATGCACTACAACATCTGGTAAAATAAAATGCGCTATCTCGTAACACCAAGATCACAATATACAAAACACTGATCAGACCAGTTGTGCTGTATGGCTCTGAAACCTGGAGTACAGCTAAAGGAGGCGAAGCCTTGCTACAAACCTTTGAGAACAAAGTCTTAAGACGCATCTTTGGGCCCATTAGGGATACACAAAGTGGAGAGTGGAAAAGAAGAAGTAACAAAGACATTTATGATCTGTTAAGTCCCCGCTAATCACTGGTATCATGAAGGCTAATAGACTACAAATCTAGTCCCAGGATTAATATTATTAACACTCATGATCCTGAAAAGTGCTTTCAGTTTCAACAGCAACTTGAAGACGCTTTCACTGATGCACCAGAAAATTGTACAGTAAATGAAAAGTGGGGTCAAATTAAGGAAACTCTTTATAAAACTGCCATAGGGGTTTACGGCACTGTGGATCATAAGAGGCAGGACTGGTTTGCGGCAAACAGCGAGACTCTGCAGCCCTTGATTGATAAGAAGAAGAAAGCTCTCTTAAGAAACAAGGAAAGACCAACGCGTAACACTCTGAGTGAGCTAAGGCAAGCTAGGAAGGATGTGCAAAAGGCTGCCAGGCAGTGTGCAAATGATTATTGGATCAAGTTATGTGAGTCCATTCAAATCGCAAGTGTTAAGGGAGACATAAGAAGCATGTATGAAGGAATAAAGAAAGCCTGTGGTCCAGTGATCAAAAGAAGTGCACCATTGAAAACCTTGACTGGAGAAGTCATCACTGATAAGAAACAGCAGATGGACAGATGGGTAGAGCACTATTTGGAGCTTTACTCAAGTGAGACCAAACTAGCGGATGATGCCCACAACGCCATAGAGGCTCTACCAACTCTTGACCACCTGGACACACTTCCCACCATAACAGAAGTTAAGTGTGCTATAAATGAACTTGCATCTGGCAAGGCTCTAGGTAAGCATGGGATTCCAATAGAGGTTATCAGGAGTGGGCAAGACACACTCACTCTACAGATCCACCAGCTAATAGAGCTATGCTGGCGTGAAGGACAAGTCCCACAGGATTTCAAAGATTCAAACACCATAACACTGTACAAGAACAAGGGCGATCGGAGCGACTGCAACAACTATAGGGGTATCTCACTTCTGTGTATTGTTGGAAAAGTTTTTGCCAGAATTGTTCGTCGCAGACTTCAAGTCCTAGGAGATCAAGTCTACCCCGAATCACAGTGTGGCTTTCGACAGAACCGGTCTACCACTGATATGATATTCTCATTGCGACAAATGCAAGAAAAATGCCGTGAACAGAGTCAACCACTGTTTATTGCCTTCATCGACCTCACAAAGGCATTTGATTTGGTCAGTCGTGAGGGTCTGTTCAAGGCACTAAAGAAGATTGGCTGCCCACCAACTCTTCTGTCCATTGTGGAATCGTTCCACACAGGCATGAAGGGTATAATCAAGTTTGATGGTGCAACTTCTGAAGAATTTGAAATCAAGAGTGGAGTTAAGCAAGGTTGTGTACTAGCTCCCACCCTCTTTGGAATATACTTTTCACTTCTACTGAAATATGCATTTCGTGATCAGGATGGTGGTATATACATTCACTCACGCTCAGATGGCGGCCTCTACAATGCTCAGAGATTGAAGGCTAAGACCAAAATTAGGAGGGTACTGATCAGAAAGTTGCTTTTTGCAGATGATGCTGCAGTTACGACCCACTCTGAGGAAGAATTGCAATGTCTACTATCTGCATTCTCCAATGCTTGTTCTGAATTTGGTTTAACAATTAGCAAAAAGAAGACACAGATTATGTCACAAGGTGCACATGGGGTACCATCAATCTTTATTGACGACGCCGAACTAGAGATAGTAGACCATTTTACATATCTAGGATCAGTGGTAAATAGCAAATTATCCCTAGATCAGGAAATCAACATCCGGATTGGTAAGGCAGCAACAACAATGAACAGGTTAAGAAAAAGAGTCTGGGAGAACAGGAAGCTTACTGCCAAAACAAAAGTCCTTGTCTATCAAGCCTGTGTCCTTAGTACTCTTCTCTATGGCAGTGAAACCTGGACAACTTACTCACACCAAGAGAACAATTTAAACAGCTTTCATATGCGGTGTCTGCGAAGAATTCTTGGTATTAAGTGGCAAGACAAAATCACAAATACTGAAGTATTGGAAAGATCAGGTTGTGTGACAGTTTATTCCATGCTCAGTCTTCGTAGACTTAGATGGATAGGACATCTTAGGAGGATGGATGATGGTAGAATACCAAAGGACATCTTTTTTGGTGAATTACAGATGGGTAAGAGATCTCAGGGTCGGCCTCTACTACGATTCAAAGATGTGTGTAAGCGGGACATGATTGATACAGGCATTGATAATGCACATTGGGAGCAAGTCGCCGCTGAACGTGTTGCATGGAGGGCAAATATCAGAAATGGAATACAGTCAAAGGAGAAAATTATTGCAGAAAAGTCACACACCAAGCGTTTGAGACGTAAGATGGTGCATGATGGTGGAAATGACCACGTGTTCACATGCACCCACTGTGAACGGACATTTACAGCGCAAATTGGCCTTATCAGTCACACTCGCTACCGCCATAGTTAAAAGTTATTATGCCTTTTTAAAACACAAACTATCGTCTGTCAAGACGGCAAGGTGCCAACGAGAATAGACTACAATGGCTGGGGCATATAGAAAGAATGGAAGATAATAGGGAAACAAAACTCGCTTACACTCAGGAAATAAATGACCGTAGACCCCGAGGTAGATCAAGAAGACGGTGGAGAGATAATACATGTACAGATCTACAAGCACTTGGAATCAACGACTGGCAAAAGAAGGTCCACTAGAGAGACGAATGGAGACGGATTGTATTTGCAGCAAAGAACCTCAATATCTCGGAAAGCTGAAGAAGAAGAAGAAGAAGTTATGCAGATGTGGGCTAAATACAATTGTTTTCTGTTGGCATTCAGTAACTTTTGGTGTTTTGTTTTTTTTAAATACATCTGTTGTTGCTGTTTGAGTTCTTTTTTTTCTTTGGTTCGCCCCGTATCAGTTTTCAAAATTATTGTCGGACGGTAAATGCATGGTTAATGAGTACTGCTGCATGGATCGGGAACAAGGAGCCCTGATGTATCTGCCATATACCACCAATAGAAAGGAATTAACAAATCAATAAGAAACCCACCAACACCAGCACACAATGATGACCATTCTATGGGCAGACTAGAACAAATCATTATTCCTCAGAACATGATGCAAGTTATTTCGCGATCACATGTACGCAACATTCAAGATTGGACAATCAGCTATGTGAACACGTGGATTAGCGTCGCAAACAGATCACAAACTCTAACAAAGCCCATAATACAACATATCTAGGTACACATTCTGGCCTAGAGAAACAGCGATGGTAGATACATTTATGGACCACTGAGTAACTTTAAAAAAAATGTAGTTTACAGCAGACATTGCAGGCATAGACAATACATTTCAATTGAGCGAAAGAAGAAGGGGAAGAAACAATACGGAGAACGCCTAAAACAATAAGTCCACCCATCCATCATGTGCCATGCCGATAAGCGTGGGCGGTCATGTTCTGCCATCTCACTCGATCACCAAAATCGTGGATCAGCTACGTGTTCCTGTTTCGACCACGCCACGTGACCAAGACATCCAGGTATTTACTTCTCGGTCTTTCCCTTGGTCTCTTCCCTTCGATCTTACCAGTTGTCACCAAGTTCTCCAAGTCATTTCTTCTCATAACATGCCCAAAAAATTGTGACTGTCCACGTCTAATGTCTCTAATCAGTTTACGATTTTCATTTGTTTCTTGAAGGACTTGTTCATTGGTTTTTCTGTCTGTCCATGACATTCTTTGTATTTTCCTCAGAAACCACATTTCCACAGCCATCAACTAAAACCAGTGAGTAATAAACTACAAATGTACGGGTGCCGTTGTAGTTCACTGGCTACACCCGCGCCTGCTGGTCACGTGATCATGGGTTCAAATCCGCGCGAATTTTAAACACTGATCTATTTTCACCGGCTCTGTGGCCAAGGGGTTACGTATACTGTTCATAATCCCGCATAGCACGTTCGAAACACAACTGCGGGCAATTTGGCAGCATACCACATTGCGTTAGTTTTTATAAAACGGTATGAGTGCCAGTAGTTCAGAAAGCAATGGCAAACCACTTAACGTAACCTTGTCCAGAAATCACAAACAGCCCAAATGTGCTAGGTTCGACTGCAACGTCCTGTAAAGGATGTGCAACTAACTTAACAGAGTTTTCAGGTCCAGCCTGCCTAAAATGGTCTCTACTTCCGAAGTGTCTTGGGAAGTCAAGACACCTGGATAATACTGACCACATCACGTGCCGGTTGATATGTGAAGATATGAGCATTGGTCTATTAAGATATCAAGATAGTATGGTATACCCATTGTGCCTTAAGGATCGTATAAAAGGTCAATTTACAAACCTTCTCACTAGTTTGTGCCTGCGCAGAATAACAAGACTAAAATCCGGGAAGGTTAACCCGGTCAACAAATGCCTGAAGAAGTCGGATGTGTCTGCCGAAAGGTGCAAATATCGCAGCTCTGATGTAAAAGGGCACAATACAGTTACTTCCAACAACATTTTGGACAACCCAGAAGAAGAAAAAGAAAGATTAAAATAGTGTAAAAAATGTGGGGCTCGTGGAGATAACTAAACACATACCAGCGAATCAAGAAGTAAGACAAGACTTGGCACTAGGTAGATACACCGTGATAATGTATAACTAGATAATCCCTGCTCTATAACCCAACTCTTCGCTGGCTTCTGAGGATGGGGACGGAGCGCTTATGGGAATGCCCCGAATGCTGTGATGTCGGTTCCTAAATCAATCAATCAATCAATCCTTTATAACCCGCAGTATCAGGGACATAGGAGTCATAAAATACACAGAGAAGAGAACTCACACAGCGATGAATAAAATGAGAAGGGTCCCGAATGAGTTAGTAAAGAGGATATGTGGAGGAGGGGGGGGATGAATGGTCTCGAGGTATGGTGTCCGTCTCGAGTGCTGGAGGTCCCGGGTTCAAGACCCGGTGAAGAGTCGGGATTTTTTTCACGTGGTCTTCTAGTAACAAAATTTCCCCCGGTCTCTGGGTAGTGAGATCGAACGCCCGTGTGTATTGTTGCGTGCGTAAAATTATCCCTTGGCAGTTTGAAATCGAAAAAAGAGTAGCCTAACGGCCCTGCCTGGGCAAAATTTCGAGTTACGAATCTACTCAAAAGTATTTCAGGACCCTCGCCGGCGCTACGGAGTTCGTGCACTGAGCTGAGATTCTCCGGACTCAGGCTTGAGTTAGGAGTAGAACGGAGCACTTATGGGTTACACCCTTGTGCCGTGATGTTGATCCGTTGACTAAACTAAACTAGCAAAGGATAGGAAGGCTTAGTGCGAGTTGGTTGGGCCCATTTTGCACTGAGTATAAAGTAAAGGCCAACGAAGATTTCCATTGTGTCAACCAATACCCCCTACGGACAACAGTCGCCTTCAAATTAATAAGATTAGTGAGGGTAAAACCGTGGGCAGCTGCTTTTGCGGCTGACCCAGTCACAGGACTATCAATCTGAGCCGGCGATGGACCGTAATATAATTTCTCTTTGAGGTTGAACGGGGTAGGCATAATGGTAGAATCGAATCGAAGCATTGTGTCTATCTACAACACAGCTGCGATATTTGCACCTTTCGGCAGACACATTGGGTTTGCTTATCCGGAAATTCTTATCCGGTTAACCTTGTCGGGTAGTGTCGTAGGACAGTCCATGGCCTGAGTACGGTGAAGTCATCTGGGTTAACTCTATCCACAGAGGATGCACCCAAGGCATGTGCCTCAGTAGTCCAGTGGGAGTCTTCTGTAGACTCTGATATACTTTGATGACTTCCCCCACAGAGAGCAACTTGATCCCTTAGAAACGAACTTATAGCTTGGAATGCATGATGCATTTAAACACAGAAGTCACAAATAATATGCTGCACGATTTATTGCCTGGCATATATTGCTGCATCTCGCCAGGTGAATACTGCAGAGTTATATATCATTTGGGTTGAATAAATGAAGAATACTTTGGCTGAAATACTTAAAAACACATAGACCGCAGTTATTCTTCCACATAATATGTTGATTGTATTCAGGATCGGGGTCTTGATAGGTGACTTCTGCACTGGTGTTCACGAAGACTTCTGCACTGGTGTTCACGAAGACTTCTGCACTGGTGTTCACGAAGACTTCTGCACTGGTGTTCACGAAGACTTCTGCACTGGTGTTCACGAAGACTTCTGCACTGGTGTTCACGAAGACTTCTGCACTGGTGTTCACGAAGACTTCTGCACTGGTGTTCACGAAGACTTCTGCACTGGTGTTCACGAAGACTTCTGCACTGGTGTTCACGAAGACTTCTGCACTGGTGTTCACGAAGACTTCTGCACTGGTGTTCACGAAGACTTCTGCACTGGTGTTCACGAAGACTTCTGCACTGGTGTTCACGAAGACTTCTGCACTGGTGTTCACGAAGACTTCTGCACTGGTGTTCACGAAGACTTCTGCACTGGTGTTCACGAAGACTTCTGCACTGGTGTTCACGAAGACTTCTGCACTGGTGTTCACGAAGACTTCTGCACTGGTGTTCACGAAGACTTCTGCACTGGTGTTCACGAAGACTTCTGCACTGGTGTTCACGAAGACTTCTGCACTGGTGTTCACGAAGACTTCTGCACTGGTGTTCACGAAGACTTCTGCACTGGTGTTCACGAAGACTTCTGCACTGGTGTTCACGAAGACTTCTGCACTGGTGTTCACGAAGACTTCTGCACTGGTGTTCACGAAGACTTCTGCACTGGTGTTCACGAAGACTTCTGCACTGGTGTTCACGAAGACTTCTGCACTGGTGTTCACGAAGACTTCTGCACTGGTGTTCACGAAGACTTCTGCACTGGTGTTCACGAAGACTTCTGCACTGGTGTTCACGAAGACTTCTGCACTGGTGTTCACGAAGACTTCTGCACTGGTGTTCACGAAGACTTCTGCACTGGTGTTCACGAAGACTTCTGCACTGGTGTTCACGAAGACTTCTGCACTGGTGTTCACGAAGACTTCTGCACTGGTGTTCACGAAGACTTCTGCACTGGTGTTCACGAAGACTTCTGCACTGGTGTTCACGAAGACTTCTGCACTGGTGTTCACGAAGACTTCTGCACTGGTGTTCACGAAGACTTCTGCACTGGTGTTCACGAAGACTTCTGCACTGGTGTTCACGAAGACTTCTGCACTGGTGTTCACGAAGACTTCTGCACTGGTGTTCACGAAGACTTCTGCACTGGTGTTCACGAAGACTTCTGCACTGGTGTTCACGAAGACTTCTGCACTGGTGTTCACGAAGGACTTCTGCACTGGTGTTCACGAAGACTTCTGCACTGGTGTTCACGAAGACTTCTGCACTGGTGTTCACGAAGACTTCTGCACTGGTGTTCACGAAGACTTCTGCACTGGTGTTCACGAAGACTTCTGCACTGGTGTTCACGAAGACTTCTGCACTGGTGTTCACGAAGACTTCTGCACTGGTGTTCACGAAGACTTCTGCACTGGTGTTCACGAAGACTTCTGCACTGGTGTTCACGAAGACTTCTGCACTGGTGTTCACGAAGACTTCTGCACTGGTGTTCACGAAGACTTCTGCACTGGTGTTCACGAAGACTTCTGCACTGGTGTTCACGAAGACTTCTGCACTGGTGTTCACGAAGACTTCTGCACTGGTGTTCACGAAGACTTCTGCACTGGTGTTCACGAAGACTTCTGCACTGGTGTTCACGAGACTTCTGCCTGTGTTCACGAAGACTTCTGCACTGGTGTTCACGAAGACTTCTGCACTGGTGTTCACGAAGACTTCTGCACTGGTGTTCACGAAGACTTCTGCACTGGTGTTCACGAAGAGCAGCATGTTATCGGAAGCACTAATCCTGGAAAGTATGCTTCCGGGCATTCAGTGCAACCAACTTGAGGCGGAAGAAGTTTTTCCTCAAATTTTGAGAAATGTTGACATGTATAATTTTCCTGCAGTATCGATTGATTATTTAGTAAAACACGTGTTGGATGGACATTTAATCAGTTCATCGTTTGGTAATACGTTAATTAGATGAACTTTATACAACCATTATTTGGAAATGGGCTGGTTAATGCCAGAGGCTTTCGTCATTACGTAACTTTTGCTCAGCCTATCTCTGGAAGTCCATAGGTTCCGAGATTCGATACTATAGTTTAGTTCAGATGAAGGAAATAGCACAATGTAATATACAAGTAAATGGGAATATTCTTCAATAAGTGAATCGGTACAATTATCTCGGAACAGTCATATCATCTGATGGGAGATGCCTTGAAGAGATTAGAACAAGAATTGCCATGGCGAAAGTAGCCTTTTGCATGATAAAAAACATACTGACCAATACAAATATGTGAATTGCAACGAGAAAAATAGTGCTGAGATGCTACATAGAACCTGTACTTTTGTATGGATGTGAAGCGTGGACAATGAGCAAACAGGCTGAAAAACATATGATGGCTGTGGAAATATGGTTTCTGAGGAGAATGCAAAGAATACCATGGACACACAGAAAAACCAATGACCAGTTCCTACAAGAAACAAATGAAAATCGTATACTGATTAGAGAAACTAGACGCAGACAGTCACACATTTTGGACATGTTATGAGAAGAAATAAATTGTAGAACTTGGTGACAACTGGCAAGATCGAGATGAAGAGAACAAGAGGAAGACAGAGAAGTAAATACCTGGATGGCTTGGCCACGTAGCATGGTCGAGACAGGAGCACTGAGCTGATCCATGACTCTGGTAATCGAGTGAAATGGCGAATCATGACCGCCCACGCTTATCAGCATGGCACATGATGGTTGGAAGTGAAGTGTGAAATGAACCATAACCGCCAAGCAGCCAAGTTTCAAAGAGGGATAGAGAAAAAGTTATACAATATCATTCTAATAATAATCATCAAGTGTCATGCTTATAAGTATTTTTTGTTTCCCTTTCTGTTGCTCGCGATCATGCTACGTGCCCAAGCCATCCAGATATGTGTACCTCTTGGATCAGGTTTATGTTGTTTCGATTACAACATGTGGCCAAGCCATCCATATATTTATCTCTTTGTCTTCCATTTGATCTTTTCCCATTAACCGTTGCCAGTTGTCACTAAATCTTACACAGCATAGGACCAGATTATACCTAGTAGTGGCAATAATAATGCGGCAGAGTCGAAACGATCTTTTGTTTCGACAATCGAGTGAGTACAGAAATCACAAAGAACAAAGCTAAGCTAAGCTAAGCTCGGGGTAGAATTAAACAGAGCAGAACCCTCTACCATGACGGCTCTCTTTAACACACCACAAGCGGCTATTTATCAAAGACTGTCCTAACACAGAGAAGACTTTCCGTGTAGCAAACCTAACCTGTGCAAACAAAGGACACAATAGTCTCTGTAAGACTACCGTCCTAACACCGACAGTGGAACATATTATAGCGTTTTGTGTATTTCATCATCAAAGATCCATTAAGGTTAGTTTCATGTCCTTTATAGAACGCCACAATGAACCCAAGCACTTTTTGCCTGTTTGTAATTTACTGGGTAATTTTTACATTCAGTAGTTTGCCATTGTTTCTGAACAACCGACATTCATAACATCAAAATCAATGCAAGGGGATTGCTTCTAAATCGTCTGCAGCTGATTTCCAACCATTGACTCGATATATGATCGGGGAATTGTGAGACGTATTCACTGTCCCGAGGTTACAGCTAAGGATCCAGTACGCCGCTTTAATATATGTATAACTGTTTCTGTCGTTCGCGTCTGACGAGATGCAGCGAAATGCGACAGACAATAAATTGTGAAATGCATCATTTGTGTCTTCATTATTCAAGCACAACAATTCTGAATACCGCTAACATTAATAAGAGAACAGCAGAAAGCAGATAAAGAAAGCATACAGCAGCAAGATGAAAGCAAGAAATCCTTTTAAAGTCCACTGAATTACAACCTCCAAAAACGCATACAGCGTGTGAAAATCCTCCACCGGCCATCGGCAAAGAAGCAGAAAAAACAACAAATAAACAACAATAAAGAATAACAAAAGGGTAAAATGCTTCTGAAAAGCTGACGGAAAAATGCAAAGACGTACAGCAATCAAAGAAAGATAACTGGGAAATGTATAAAAACACGTAGACCTCATTTATAACAAAGGCTAAGGGATCAGTTTGAATGAGACCCAAGTCTTCCCTTTCAATCAATCATGTGCCGTGCCGGAAAGTGTGGGCGGTCATGACTCGCCATTTCACTCGATCACCGAAGTCGTGGATCAGCTCAGTGTTCCTGTCTCGTCCATGCCATGTGGCCAAGCCATCCAGGTATTTTCCTCTCGGTCTTCCTCGTGGTCTGTTCCCCTCGATCTTGCCAGTTGTCAATAAGTTCTCCAATCCATTTCTTCTCATAACATGTCCAAAAATTTTTGACTGTCTTCGTCTAATTTCTCTAATCAGTCTACGATTTTCATTTGTCTCCTGTAGTACTTGGTCATTGGTTTTTCTGTCTGTCCATGGTATTCTTTGCATTTTCCTCAGAAACCACATTTCTGCAGCCATCATATGTTTTTCAGCTTGACTGCACATTGTCCAAGTTTCACATCCATACAAAAGAACAGGCTCTATGTATCCCCTCAACACTCTTTTTCTCGATTCAATTGACATCTTTTATTGGTCAGAATGTCTTTCATCTTGCTAAAGGCTACTTTTGCCATGGCGATTCTTGTTCTAATCTCTTCAAGGCATCTCCCATCAGATGTTATGACTGTTCCGAGATAATTGTATCGATTCACTTGCTGCAGAATATTCCCATTTACTTGTATATTACATTGTGGTACTTCGTTCTTCCTAGTGACGACCATAACCTGTGTCTACTTACAATTTAATTCCAACCCCAGCTGCTCATTGTGTACAACAACCGCGTCTACTAATTGTTGCAGATCCTGTGCATTGTCTGCAATCAATACTGTATCATCTGCATATCTAATGTTATTGATGTTTCTTCCATTTATATTCCATTTATATCTTCTATATTTCTGAAAATATTTTCACTATATAGGGAAAAAAGATCTGGAGACATTACACATCCCTGCCTAACACCTCTCTTAATAGGTTGATATTGTGCCACTTCATTATCAATCCTTATGGCAGCTTGCTGTTTCCAATATATGTTTTTTATAAGTCTAATGTCTTTCCCATCAATTTGTAGATCTGCAAGCATATCCACCATGTTGACATGTCTAACTCTATCAAAAGCCTTTGTATAGTCAATAAAGCAAAGATGTATATCCTTGTTTACTTCTAAAGCACGTTCAATAACTGTTCGCAGCATATACACAGCATTTACTGTACCCTTTCCTTCTACAAACCCGCATTGTTCTTCCTCTATTTCAGGTTGTATTTTCTTCCTCACTCTTTGCATGATAATTCGCATTAATGGTTGAATTGGGAAAATGCTTGGCGACTGCAAAGACAGACAGACAGTCGTTGTAGCAAAATGGTTACTGCGTTCGCTGGTATTGCTAAGTCAATATTACGTCCCCTTACTCAACCTTAGTCATTCCCCGGAGGTGTCCTGGAGGCCAACCAATCAGCCCTTTCATTTCCGCCTACACCCGCATGCCCCGGACAATAGCGCCACTTCAGCTCTAGTAGGTGTGAAGACTGTGTGTGTGTCGACCACTCATGCCACAAATATCCTGAACGAACCTTGGAGTGTGCCAGTCAAGATAACAACCAACATAACAACAATTCGAATGTCTAATTTATGCCCTCGTAAATTCATTTCCCGGAACCCGCGTTAGTGCAGTGACTAGACACTCTCCTGGTAGCTCTGTAGTCATGCGTTCGAATCCACATGGGGGTAGAAATTTTACAATTAAATTGGGCTCCCAGGTCGACCCAGGCTAAACTGGGTACCAGGACAGGTATTGGGAAGGAAAGGCGGCCGGTTTAAAACTGACTACAACACCCAGAGAGTGAAGATTGTTCCATACAATTATGGGTGCAGCACCATATGCCCAATTCGCCTTACGAGTGTAAAGGGGCCATGTACTTACTTATAACCTGTCTCCGTGGCGAGGGTTTATGGACCCTATTCGTAATCCCGTATACCCAGGTTCGAAACACAGCGGTGCTGGTTTTTTTTTCGAAAAAAAGGTATAGGTGCCGGTCGTTCAGAAAGCAATGGCAAACTACTGAACGTAAAACTTGCACAGGAATCACAAACAGCCAAAATGCTGGGGTTGATAGCTACGTCCTGTGAAGGACATGCAACTAAATTGTATTTATTACTTACTTACATATTCATTCTCCGTGTAAGTCATTGGCAATTTCGCAACAACCGAACAAAACAATCTGAACATAAATGTTACAGTTTCTTAGAATAATGTTGACGAAGAAGAACAAAAATACTACCCTCCTACAAAATCATCTCATCTAATTTTGTACACCTTGCGGTGTTCAAGATGAAGCATAAAGAACGGGAAAGTACCCGTTTATGGGCTTCATACATCGAGATTCCTAGGACTCTGTTATTCCCCTGTCCATCGTTTACATGGTTTTCCTCTTCTTATGTTTCCATTCGATTCCCAAATACAAGATCTGATCTTCGAAAAAAAAAGGCATCACAAACAGCATTATATTTTTTTTTAATGCACGAGGCAGGAGAACCGGTGAAGGATCGATCATCCTTTCAGTGGGCCGTAATAAGAGCAATCTTCTGCAATTAATGCAGGGCGATGCGCTACCTTCTTGGTTTTCCAACCATTGAAGACAGAATACAAGTTTGCAGAGCACGCGCCTACCTCGAGTTAACGCAAACACACAACATCCACCGCATAGTAAAATTATGAAGGTGCAGGGCAGCAGGTTAAAAAGAGGAAAGTCGTGGATGGGTCAAGCCGAAGACATTCTTCAACAGGTGTGTTCACTTGAGGACTTAGAACCTGGCGAGGAGTGGTTACAAGTGCCAAACAGATTTCTATACGTCTTTTTCTGTTTGCATACAAGTAGACAGAAAATGCAGACAAGAAAATCCGGCTGCTGTGGAGGCGGAAGTACAAGCCTTGATTTTCGAGGATTCGTTAGACGATGATGCTGTCAATTACACAGATGGGTCGGTCGTCCGACATGTGAGAAGCTCGTGGGCCTTTACGGCTCAGGCCGGAGGGAGAATTGTGAAAGAGGACTCTGGTGCTTTTGCTGAGACCACAAGTAGCCTCAATGGCTCAAGACTCACTAGGGCACTAGGGCATGTTTCCTTAGCGACTCATGCTCAAGAGGATGGAGATGGGAATGGATCCGAAGAGAGTGATTGCTGTCTCTGGGGCGGTCTCGGCTGGCAAAGATTAGTTTCATCTTCGTGCCAGGGCATGCGGAAGTTCAAGGAAATGAACGGGCTGACAAGCTCGCAGGTAAGGCTACTGTGGAGGGCGGACGCGCCATAGACCAGGCTGACATTCTGAATGCTCTACGAGAAACAAGACTTTTGCGAAAAACAAGTGATAACTGTGAAACTACAACCATGGTCAGACTGCGAGAACAGCAAATTAAAAGAGGGGTGGCCAAACAAGAACGCTACGCAGGAAGCCAAAGAAGATTGATGTCAGCGACCTGTGCGCTGCAGCTTTCAAGACTCCGCTACTTTCGCACTGCACGAAATAACAATTCATGACATTTGCGAAAGGAATGCAATTTATTCCGAGCCGACATGTGAATGGCTCTACAAGCATTAGGCTTCATCATGGTTACACAATATGAATATATCAACGTGATGATAGGTGATGTTAGCATTACACAATCTAAATGATATAGCCCTAAGTTTGCCTATGGCATAGAAAGCTATCGTATTGGTCAAGGATACGTCCGACCTCTCTACCGTCTCCAGTCAGTCTGTCCCGCTACACATAGCGTGGACCAGCACGGGCCCTTTTTCCCTCCGTGCAGTTGCTACTATTGCGTGCCTGGACTGGCCAGCACGCTGGCTGGTGAGTTTGAGTAACCTGACATATCACGGTTACCAGCAACCCAATTGCTTGGGGAAAGCCCTCGCTCATCCGTACTCTTTGCCCTCTGGTCTGATACAAATGTGTCTCCCTGCGAGGTATTAATAGCAGTCGGTGTCTTCCCTGTCTGGGTGTCTCTCTACTAGCCTAGTGTTAACTCCTTACTCCTGTAAGGGCTTATTGGGGATGCTGACAGGGTCCCCCTCCTCTTCGCGAAGTGTTACTTCCCCTTTCTTATCTTTGTAACACTTCTTGGTTCCAAAAGAAAAATTGGTTGTCCCCAATTTTGTCAGCTCTCCAATAAGTATAGAACTTTCTAGTTTGGGGATAGAACAATATCTTCTACCTTCATTCACAGTGTTCTATCTTTTCACTTGGCTGATTTAGTTAGTTAGTTAGTTAGTTAGTCGACAGATCATCCTCGTTGCACATCGGACCATTCAGTCCATAAGTGCTCGGATCCCCTCCTCAGCAAATCCCGCAGCGTGTAGCGGCTAACGACGCCAGTTCTGTGTTGGTTTATCAATCTTCTTTGGCTTCCTGCGTAGTGTTCTTGTTTGGCCACCCCTCTTTTAATTTGCTGCTCTCGCAGTCTGGCCATTGTTGTAGATTCACAGTCATCACTTGGTTCTTGCAAAAGTCTCACTTCTCGTAGAGCATTCAGAATGTCAGCCTGGTCCATGGCGCGTCCGCCCTCAACAGTAGCCTCACCTGCGAGCTTGTCAGCCCGCTCATTTCCTTGTACTCCCGCATGCCCTGGCACGAAGATGAAACTAATCTTTGCCAGCCGAGACCGCTTCAGAGGCAGCAACCATTCTCTTCGAATCGACCCCTCCTCTATCCTCTTGATCATGTTCATTGAGTCGCTAAGGAAACAAGCCCTAGTGAATGTCTGTGTCTCGAGCCATGTTATTGCTTTACTTACTGCCATGACTTCCATGGTCAGGCTACTTGTGGTTTCAGTGAAAGCACCAGAGTCCTCCTTCACAATTCTCCCTCCGGCCCGAGCTGTAAAGGCCCATGAGCTTCTCACATGTCGGACGACCGACCCATCTGTGTAGATGACCGCGTCACTGTCTAGCGAATTCTCGAAAATCAACGCTTGTACTTCAGCCTCAACAGCAGCCGGATTTTCTTGTCTGCATTTTCTATCTAGTTGGATGCAAACTGAAAAGGATGTGCAGAAGTCTGTTGGCACTTGCACCCACTCCTCGCCAGGTTCTAAGTCCTCAAGTGAACACACCTGTTGAAGAATGTCCTCGGCTTGACCCATCCACGACCGTCCTCTTTTTAACCTGCTGCCCTTCACCTTCCTAATTTCACTATGCAGTGGATGCTGTGTGTTTGCGTTAATTCTGAGGTAGGCACGTGCCCTGCAAACTTGCATTCTCTCTTCTGATTTAGTAGTCCATGTTTCAGTATAGTTGGATCTCTAGATATATCAAGGATTGGTAGTGAACCGGAAACCGTTGTCTTATGACTTACGTCCTGGCTTCTGTCGTTAGACCCTATGTCTCTTGACTTCCACCCATTGACTTTTGTCTTGACCTGTTCCTCATATTGCCCGAAAATGACAACCCACACTCTAGTTGACTCTGTTATGAGTACAACACATGAGCACTAAGTGTTCATGTTCCCATCAATATCCCCTCCAACTCTATACACATAGCTCTACTGTTCACCTTCTCGCTTCCGCATGTGAAAAAGCTATGTTCACTGTTACCTTTAGGTTTCTGATTATTTATTGTGTCCCCTGAATTTCGAGTTATTGTTCTTTGAATTAATTGATGTGTGCAACTTTTATATGTTCGTTTTCCTGTTTGTTTGCGTGTTTTCTAATAAACTACAGTGTACTTAATTCTCTAACATGTGTATGCGTTAGTGTACTAAATGTGTGTGTTCCTTCGAGCGCCGCAAATCGGTTTATTGTGGTTACAAACGTTCGTTATTTTTGTTTGTGACCACAACTCCGTTTTCTGAAGCTCAAAGTAGGTTCTCTCTATACTCTGCTAAAGTGTTGCTGTAACACATATAAAACCTTTGACAACACATTGGAAACACACATGACACAGACAAGTTAAATAAGACCTTTCCAGCGGTGGAAAAAATATTTCCGCTGTCTTTCACTCTCGCTCTCTTTCTTTCAATGTTTACTAAGTTTCCGCATTCTCTCTCCGCATTTTCTCTTCTTTCATTCATCTTTCATTCCCTTTCATACTTTTCTTTCACTCAATCATTCTCTCGTCATTAAAATATGGTTCATAATATGACATACATAAGCAATATATATACATTAAATGATTGGCTGAATTATCACAGTAATCACGCCAAATGACTGTGCGTTTTGTTTGCACACGTCATGTCTGTACATAAATATACATTGTTATAAGGATGGTTCGTTACCGATCCTGACAGAGTAACTTCCATACTTTGGTGTGCTGACCTAAATTACCTTCAAGGGAAATAATTTATTACTACTTTCATTTAAGCGAAATGGGTTAATTACCTTAAATGTTACTTGTGACAAAGATGATATTAATTCCTAAATGATTGGCATTGGTTTTGAAATGATATATTAACTAAATGGATGCATAAATGATTATGATTATAAGTAACTTAACTAATATAGGATCTAATAAATGTATTTCTAAAATGGATGTTTTAATAAATGGATTATTAATTAAATGATGGTGATTTCTAACTAAGCAAATGAGAAAGTAAAGTTATATATGCGTTTACATAATTTGCAATAGAATAAATAATAGAAAAATGAAGTTATAGATATTGTAAATAAAATAATAATGTACATATATCACAGTTATATTTCTATATCTAATTACACTAAGTTGACGTCCTCCTCTGCTTTGTGAAGCTAGAGCAAATCTCTTTGTAGACTATACTAACATAGTTCATTACACCAAAGTCTTTAAAGCTCTTCTTGAAGGATAGTGTATTAATATAGTTGCTTACCACATCATGTAGGTCCATAGCTAACCCTGTATTGTCATTCGGGGTCTAATCGTTGATTCAATACATTCAATTCGGGGTCTAGCCTTACTATATTGTGACGTTGGTTCACATCCGTTCTTTTCTTTTGGGGTCTTACTATGATGTTGGTTCATAACTTCTGCCATCAATTCGCAGTTAGCGTTGGTCCACAACTTCTCTAGATCAGGTATAAGCTGGGTTCGCTGTCCTATTGGCGTTAGTTGCCATAATCTAACTTACGTGTGTCTCAGCGCATGTTAGTTTAGTGTACGTTCATTACACTTCTATAGCACTGTTCTATTCACACAAGTGAAGTATCAGGCGATAATAACGCACTTACGATATGTCTTATTCACCACACATGGTACTTGGTTATTTAACATTACAGTGTCAATGTTTCTGGTGGTGTATGGTCGCTTCCTTCCTGTAACTCAGGTATTTGAATGGATGAAGGACGACTTAAAATGTCTGCAATCGTATTTAATCTCCCTTTTAAATGTTGGATGGTAAACGTATAATTTTGGAGAATTAAATCCCACCTGTTAATTCAGATTGCCAGATTGCATCACAGACAATGGAGAGTTATCGGCTTGGATTACAAACTGTGCTCCTGCCAAGAAGCGATGAAACTTTCTCACACAATAGATCAAACTCAGGCCTTTCATTTGTGATGCTGAGTATCTTCCTTCAGCAAAAGTGATGTTGCGAGCTACGGGGTGGAACGTCCCGTCGTTGAACTGACCTATGATTCCAGATCTGGATATGGCACTCATATCTGTGCGTAAGAAATAAGTGAGTTTCGGGTTAGGTATACGAAAGGTAGATGGAACAATGACAAAATGTTTCAATTTCGATACCGCACTAATTAACCGTGCATCTTTTACAAATAACTTAGCCGAAGCTTTTAAGATGTTAGAAAAACCACTGATGAATTTCCTATAGTAGTTTGGGACCTGTTTCTTGGTCGTTGGCATTGTTACATTTAGACATTTAGTGACGATACTGTCATCAATTTTCAATTGGCCCCTGCAGATGTTATGACTCAGGAAGTCAATTTGTTCCATGCCCAACTCTATTTTGGACGGCTTAGCTATGAGTCCACACAATCTCACGCTGTTGAAGACCTGTCGACGTTTCGTTAGGTGTTTTGTCCCGTCTTTCGTCTGATTGCATCTGTTATTTCTATATGTCGAGATATTTGTCGCAGTTGTGTTTACTGTCGGAACTGGTAGTTCCATGTCGTCCAATACTGTTGTGCTACTACTTGTGTGTGCTGTTATCTGGCTACGTGTGTTTGCGTTGTCGCTGTTGTGTGTCGCCTTACCTAGTGAAGTTGAGTTGTGTATGTCTGTCGTCTCATTGCTTGGTGTTGGTGCATTCTGTTCGTCTGTCTGCTGTTCTTTTTGTGCAACGTTAGGTTTCAGGATGTTGATATGAAATATCTCTAAGGGTTCTTTTATCGATATTTCATTATCCGCATCTGATATTTTGAGTTTAACGTTGAGAGGCCCTTGGCAACATGTTAGTACCATGTTATGTGTATCGGTTAGTTGAATCACAGCCTTTTGGTTCGGTTTAAGGTGAATCGTTTTAGTACCCTCGTTTGGATAGTTATGGTTTCCATTCACTCGACACCTGCATTAGGGGTCCAGTAATATCGACCGCTATACTTTCAAGTGGTCTAGATGCTATCACTGAGTTTTGCACTTCGGCCTCTACATGTTCTTTCTTTCGTACCTGATGTTGACACACATTACAAGAGCGACAGAAAGATTTTATGTCCGAACAAAATTTCGGCCAGTAAAATTGTGATAGAATTCTGGCTCGCGTTTTATGATAGCCCAAATGTTCAGCAAACGGTGGTGAATGTGCGATTTTTAGCACCTTTTCCCGGTATGTTACAGGTAACACCGTCTGCTGAATTTCATGGTTATTATATGAGTAATAACGCATGAGAATTCCATTAACCTTTTTAAAGTACCAGGAAGAATTTTTAGAAACTTTCTTTCGCTCACATAACAAGTTAAAATATGGTGTGAGTGTTTGGTCGGTGCTTTGTGCCTCGCTCAACTTTTGGCGAGTAGTGTTGGTATCTGCACCACTTGGTGTTAGTAGCTGTAGAGTTTTATTTTGTAAGTCAGTATAACTTATTTCTGTATCTGACTTAGTTACAGCGTTGACCCTGTGTGTTTCATTCCAGGCTTTTATGTTGTCGTCTGTACATTCTTTCAATGCATCAAGACATCCCAAAATAAGGTCCGTACATGGATTTTGGAGGATAGCGCACGTAAATGTGCCGGTAAGGAACGGGGTATTGATATGCGCTTTTGCCAGTGGATATTTCTCGATGGTACCCGAGAAAGTACGGCATTTGACAAATTCACCCGTATAATCTTCTGTTCTAGCAAGTTCTCTTCTTAATCCCAGTATAGTACAGCCGCTATCAACTAAGCATTGGCATGGTTTACCATTGACCTGTGCATCGTAGAACTTAAGGTTACCTCTGGAGGCACATGCTGCATTAGCTTCTTCATTTGAACATGATATTACGTGTCCACATTTCAATCTCTCCTCCGCATGAAACTGTTGGCATACTTTGCACGTCTTAAAGTTTAAAATATCGGTTACTGACGCTACATTCTGACATTCATTCGTTGGCAATACATTGACAAGTTCAGGATCTATGTCACTGTCATCGTCTGATGATGTATCGATGAGGGCTGCGTTGTTTGCCTTCATTTTCTGTCTCCCAAGACACCTATTGCTATAATGGCCATAACTAGAACAAAAATAACATTTTACAGCACGTTTAAACGATGATCTCCTGCTTTCTTGCTTCTTTAACACTTGTTCTAGGTGTGCCGGATATGTGGGGTTTTTATCACACATCGAATATGTTGGGTGAAACAGATTGCAATAAATACATTGAGGTGGTTTCTGATATGGTTTGTCCTTCTTACTATAGTCTTTCTGTTTGTAGGATCTATCAGGGACTCTGTTTGCAAAAGCTGTAATTTCTGTGTCATATGATGTAGTTTTGAATATGTCCCGATTCGAGGAAAAATAAGCTGACCCCCGTTTCTCTAATTGTTGAATGGAATCAATGTCTGACTGTTGTAAGAACTTAGCAAAAGGGGTAGGTACTGTCGACACAACTTTGTCCATTACTATTAGCTCTTCAAGTTTTTCATAACTGTTACCTACTTTAGCCGCCTTAGTCCATTTTTTAAATGTGCTCTGCACGTTAGAAATGTAGTCTAAGAACGTTTCAGTTGCTTTTGGTTTAATCTGTGAGAATTGAATTTGGTAACCAGTAGCGTCCAAAAGAAAATGTTGCATTATTCTATCGTGTATGTACTGGTAATTGTTTCTAAGATCAGTAGGTATGGATTCTATTACTTTTAAAGGCTCCCCACTCAAGTTCCTCATGTAATCATTGCCCAATCCTCTAAAGGTATTTTCTGTGTTTTTAGTTGGAACTCTATATTTTCAGTCCATGCGCTGATTGAATCACCTACAGTGTATGGTTTAATGAGGCCTTTGTATTTACTGAATTTGTTCTGTTCTTCTTGGCTCTTTTGTTTGCTAGAGGCTATTTGTATGTTAGAATCTACCTCCATTTCCTTCATCTTTAGCTTAGTAGCCTCCTCGATCTCTTTCATTTCTTTTTGATGTTGTCTTTCTAATGCTCTTTCATCTCTGTCAAGAGCAGCTTTTCTTTCTGTTTCTTCCTTATACTTTTGATCTGCCCATTTTTCTAGTTTATCTCCAGTGTGGCCCATGGCGATGCCCGCCTGGATACATTCATTTAGTGACGCCATTTTGTGGCGTTATGTTACTTCACAATGATAATATAATAATATGCACAGAATAGTATACAATAATGTGTTAGTACATGTACATCATTTGCTGGAAAGGAAGATGCATGATTACGTTAGAGCATATCGAAATATTCGGAAAATATACTCATCTAATTTGTTGGACAGTGCGGTACTTGGGATGTTCCACCGCAGTCTTTCACACTACACACTGGTTTGATTCGCTGACACACGGCTGCGTTCTGGTTGGTAGAGCAGCAACAATTAGACACACGCTTACGTTGTAAATACAAGCTCACAATTCATCATATTTTATCAAATATTTCATATTTCATAACGATGTTACTATAATTTCCTATTTCATGCGATGGGTGAATGAGAATGTGATAAATAGTGATAGATGGTATTAATGATGAATGATATGATCGTCTGAATGATTGTTAGATGATAAGTGAGATGATTAGTCGTATGGCCGTCAATGTCGTCTTGTCTTCGCCGTTTGCCTCTGGCGTACCTTCGTTCTAGGCTGCAGTTCGTCGCTACTCTATTTAATGATTTCGTAGAATGGTGACATTGATGGCTGTATGCAATGAAATGTACACGCAATGAAATGTACACGGTGGTTACGATGGTGATGTTCACTGATGATCTTATACATTTCAATTGCTTTTAATATAATCACACACTTTCTTAATAATATTGGTAGAATTTCACACTTTACCGATCTAATTTGTATCACTTGTGGTTCACACTCCACAAATTTTTGGCGATCGTATAATTCACCACAAGAAAACATTTAATTTATAGCATGTATCACAATAATATTTGTATTACTTTGCAATATATCATACATCACAAATGTCGAAACGTGCATTGAACTAATTCTGGCACAGAACTTTGTAATATTTATCGATAGTTAGCGTTCGTTTAGTGGTTTATAATACCACTTGCATGTTGGTGTTAACTGCTCGTCGAATATTACTACAACTGCCTGCTATGGCTGTTCAGAAAACGTTCACTGAAATCTGACAGTAATTGTACTGCTGGCGTTCGTTCAATGTGTTCTGACCTTAATTCGCAGCTTGCGTTGGTTCTTTGACCATTCTGACACCAATTCGGGGTCTAGCCTGTCAGCGACCTGTGCGCTGCAGCTTTCAAGACTCCGCTACTTTCGCACTGCACGAAATAACAATTCATGACATTTGCGAAAGGAATGCAATTTATTCAGAGCCGACATGTGAATGGCTCTACAAGCATTAGGCTTCATCATGGTTACACAATATGAATATATCAACGTGATGATAGGTGATGCTAGCATTACACAATCTAAATGATATAGCCCTAAGTTTGCCTATGGCATAGAAAGCTATCGTATTGGTCAAGGATACGTCCGACCTCTCTACCGTCTCCAGTCAGTCTGTCCCGCTACACATAGCGTGGACCAGCACGGGCCCTTTTTCCCTCCGTGCAGTTGCTACTATTGCGTGCCTGGACTGGCCAGCACGCTGGCTGGTGAGTTTGAGTAACCTGACATATCACGGTTACCAGCAACCCAATTGCTTGGGGAAAGCCCTCGCTCATCCGTACTCTTTGCCCTCTGGTCTGATACAAATGTGTCTCCCTGCGAGGTATTAATAGCAGTCGGTGTCTTCCCTGTCTGGGTGTCTCTCTACTAGCCTAGTGTTAACTCCTTACTCCTGTAAGGGCTTATTGGGGATGCTGACAATTGATAAACCAACACAGAACTGGTGTCGTTAGCCGCTACACGCTGCGGGATTTGCTGAGGAGGGGATCCGAGCACTTATGGACTGAATGGTTCGACGTGCATTGAGGATGATATTTCGACTAACTAACTAACTAATGCATCTGTTTCACGTTGACAGTCATTGTCCACGCAGTCATGTGCAAGCATTTTCTTTCACATGTAACCATGCAAACACCTAAAAACTCTTTGACGGACTACATACGGGCTTGCGGCTCCCCTACCCCTGACAGAGCCGCCCCAGCAAGTCCCACGTTCCTGTGTGTCATTCGGATGACCGCCTCTGTTGGTGGCCCTGGCAAGATCAACTGTAGATGCTACACTTTGATCTTAAACAAAAGGCCGAGGGCCTAGCGTGAACAAAGAAAACGCGTTTGTATTCGACGAACAATAAACGTTTACTCAAAAATAGGGAGCCGTTAGCAATTATGCGGTTCCAGCCGGTTTTGTGCAAACAGAAAGACTTCCGTGTTAAATATAAAATTACCGATGGGGATAACAAATGCTCCACATTCGAACAATACCCGTTAATATTTTAATTGTTTCAGCTAAAGTATTATTTATTTATTCACTTCATATGAAATATAACTCTGCAGTATGCACCTGACGAGACGCAGTGAAACATGCCAGGCAATAAATCGCGCAACATGTTTGACTTCTGTGTTTACACGTATGTACACATACATAAACAAACAATGTGTTTACACGTATGTACACACACATAAACAAACACTGTGCACGTCTCCATAGATTTTATTGCAACACAGTAAATGAAACCAGCAGTCCAGCACATAACATGTTTTAAAGCTACAGTACAGAGTTGAGGATGAGACCAGCGACATTACAAGTAGTAGTGAAATCACAAATTCTCGCCTTGCCGAGATAACTGTTTTAGACAAACACGTTTATTTATTTAGCTCTACGCTTAGCAACATATAAGATAATTCACATGCTGAAAATGAGCAATTGGTTTAACACTTTCTGCACCAAGCAACCCATAGTGCGTTTATTAATAATTAACCCGTAAGTGGAACCATTTTCTTCATTACTATTGTCTCACTCTGTTACATTTATTCTTAAATGTCGGGAGTCTAATATATCATAATCAGGTGCCTTGCAAAATGGCGTGGGTGTTTGTTTCTCTGCAGATCTCAGTTCCTGGTGTTCTTGATCAATTCTACTGATGACATATATGCCTTCGTCATAAACATCTTTCTCTCGGTCTGTTTCTGCTTCTACCGCTGATTTGTGCTGTCGTCACGATGTTATATCATTTATCTCTTTTTATTATATGACCAAAGCACATTGTGTCGTCTTATACTTGTGGATAATGTTCTGGCAATTGTCAGTTATCTGGACATCCAAGTTACTCGCAACATTCGTCTCATAAACTACATCTCCATCGCCCCCCAAGCACTTCTGATTTTGTTCGTTCACACTCGAATATTCATTACCCTACAGTAGAATAGGTTCTTTAACTCATTAAATGCAATGGGATGATTAATCGTCTGATGCGACTTACAGTGTCTATCAAAGGCTTATATACAGTAGTTGTCCCTAAACAATCCCCTTTCATTTGAGATATAATACAACATGTCTGCTACCATATGAACAACTATTAAGTCTAAATGTGACAAGTACTTCCCATTTTACGCCACCTATTTTTGTTTGGTCCAAACATACGTTTTGTTTGGCACTGAATCTGTTATGTACTCTTTCTGACATTCAATGAAAGTGACTTATTATATAAGATACTTTTAATCTTTTGAAATGTGACTTTTCCTATGCATGCACTGTTTTTAATCTCTGGCACGAATTTTTCATACGAAGTATAATTACCTCTGAATATTTGAATTTATTGGCTTGAGTTTATTAAAGTGTTAATAAATGGGGATCTATATTTCAAAGCCGTTCGCAGTGGCTGGATAGTAGCCTTGACCGAACGTTTTAACCGTTATAACTAGAAAATGCCAACAGAGTTTTATTTCCACTGGGTGTAACAAGTCCTTAAATTTTAATCGTTTAATCGTTGAAGGCCAGAGAGAAAGTAAATACCTACACCGCTTACGGGAACTGCCTGCTCTTCCACGACACGGGGTTATGCTGTGTGTTTGTAAAGTCGCACTATACTCTGTATGTAGAACAAATTTGAAAAATGAAGTACACGATGTCATTTTTAAAAAAAAAATTGCTCAACAGTCCAAGTCGTATGCTGGAGTAATTTTTTGCACTCCAAACAATAAATACTTTCTTGTTACTTTTCAGCTTCCCAAAAACAGCATTAGACCATAGCAGTGACTATTGTAACTAATTTAATGAATTTTTTAAAAGAAAATTTAGATGACATCATGTACTTCATTTTACAAATTTGTTCTACACACAAAGTGTAGTGTGACTTTACACACACCCGGTCTTCAGCTTGTTTGCTTACTTAAAACCAACCCTGCTTGGAGCAGAAAGCGTTAAGGTCACAACCACCTGGGGCAGAAAGTGTTAAATTAACTAGTTCTACACCAAACAAAAACAAATCATTATAAGTTAACCATTACACGATATTTATCACACGATATTTATTACACGATGTTTATTACAGGATGTTGATTATGTGATGCTATTTCATGATCACAACACCGAGTTGTGTAAAATGTATGAAGCAGCATATTAAAATATAGAAACATCTGTCAATTTTTGAAAAATTATACCATAAATTTAACGCTGTGACTGTCCATACACTACTTCAGATATAAATAAATGTTGAGCCTATCCATTACCATCCGCATTCACAAACCTGATTTATGTGGTATCAATTTTAATTTGCATACGTTTCTACTGGAGATATAAATTGTGTAATTCTCCTTACCCTCCGCATTAACATACGAGATGTATGTTAGTAAGTCTTGGTTCCAACTTCACGGCACAGGGTCGCCCCATTAGACTCCGTTTCTGTGCCAATGAATATAACACAAAATGCTTATCACTGCCCCATGTGAAAAGTGGAACAGCGAGGAGTCTCGGCAAACCAACAGCCCTCACAGGTACACTGTGCATATTGCAGCTGCCAGAATCCCAACACAACCAGATGTACACGCGCCTGGTCATCCATTGCACCTGTATTCGTCTCCAGTCGTCTTGACTTGTCTTGCCACTAGATTTAGATGGACTCATGCGAGAGAGTGTGCTCGACGAATTGCGCAACTCTTCCTCACTTTTATCCAATTTATGGAGCAAGTCATTCTTCATCCAACATGTTGTCAATATTCCATTGTCGGCTGCTTTCAGGATTTTGCCAGGATTGCTTATTTGAAGACCTAGTCTTTGGGATTCACAAATGCCAATATGATCTTTAACATGCGTTGCATGCAAACACAGCCCTTATCCAAGAAGATTATGCATTTGATTCACTATTTTAGGATCAGCGACATCATCTTGTGTCATACCAATACTAATTATAAGATGTTCCATCTCCACGGATCTCGGTGTTCTGGATCAGTTGTATGGATGATGCCTCCCCTCCCCCATGCCACCATCTCTGTCCATCCAGCATCATTCCTCTTTTTCTGCCTCTTCTACCATTGATGGTTCCAGTTGTCACAATGTTTTCCCACGCCACCCTTATTACTGCGTGACAAAAGATCGTTGTTTAAAAGTTTCCTATAGTTATTGGACTTTTCTCCCTAAGCTCCGCATTAGTTATTCTGTCATGCCAATTTGGTCCCCATCTGCGGTATGTGACTAACAGGATCAGCTTGGTGTTGTCTGACAAACTTAATCACAACTTGATGCTTTTCTTACTTTCTGATCACCCTTCTAGCATTTAAACGCTTAAAAATAAACTATTTAGTTGAAATTGTTCACTTCAGCTCTGCCCCGTTCAGCCTCATAAGCGAAGTTATAATTAGGGCCTATCAGAGCCTCAGATGAATAATCATGTGACAAAATCAGTCACATTTCGGAAATTAATTTGAAAAGGATTGTTGTCCATAGGAGGTAATATCCATGTGATGAGCGATGAGACGGCTGGGTTCAGAGTAGGATGCTTTATATAGGAGTCCTAGAGTAAAGCTATTGGGAGGAGGGGGGATGTCAATACTGACTATATCTTGTATGTTGATCCCCAATGTATTTGTTTCACATTGTTACATCCCCAATGTATTTGTTTCACATTGTTACCTTATTTGTGATATTCCTTGTACTTCGTGACTACAGCAAACATAAAACATCAAAACCCTAAATAGGTAATTATTATTCAGACACAAATAACAACCTTCTTAATCTTATCCTTGGGCATTGTAGGCCAAAGCAATCAGTTGTTATCATTACGGTCTTACTTATGTTGCCCTTTATTCCCATTGAGCATAGGCGCTCAACCATCTCATAGCAAGCTGTACTATCTGGTGCTGTCTCTTGTAGCTCACACAATGTCCTGCTGTATAATTCATCTATTTCTAGTTCACTTCTCCATGTGATTTTAGAACTTCCTTTATGCCGTAGGTTCCACAGAAAGAACTATCTAGTTATACTAATATCAAGTTTTTCTCAAAGTTTGTCATATCAAGCGCGTTTTTCTCACCTCTTCATTTGCTTAAATTTGGCTAGTTCTCCCCTCCCCTCTTAAGCTCGGCATTAGTGATCCTCTAATACCATTTGAGCCCTATTATGCACCAGTTATTGAATACTTGTAGTTCATTACTAACTGATTTAGTCGTTCGTGTTATTACGTCTAAACAATGTTACTTTGTGGAGCAGTTAGAAACTACAGTTTATTTTGGTCTATATGGAGCTGTTAATCTCCTCTTAATCGACAGTTGGCACTCCTCTGCCCTCATTGTCAGACATTTCTATGCTCAGATTGGTTTGATCAGCCACTTCTGAACGTACTCTAGGATTCTCAGATGACAGACAATATGGTCTCTCTAACAACAATGGACAAACAAAACCATAGTTTCGTCCTTTTTTTTTTGGGGGGGGGGGGGTGGGGGGGGGGGGTGGGTGTCATTTCAGCGTTTATGATTTGTTATAATGATCACTGATATTGTGTTACAGTATACGACAAGATGTAGTGGCAATGTTGAAATGTGGTTAACATATTGTTACTTGTTACATTATTTTATTATTTTTCAGGTAAGGAGGTCAGTTGAGATGAGTTGAGTTGAGCTAAGAACAGACATCACTGCACTCAGGATATTTCCATACGCACTCCATCTCTTGCTTCAACAGCCTGTGAAGAGTCACACTACTAATCGTTCCCACCGTTATCTGACTGAAAATTCCTCTGGTCTTCCCTCTCAGTTTTGAGATTCTTTCAGAGACCCCTGCCGATCTCCCGCAATATCATTCTTTCTACATATGGGTTCTCAATCTGTTCCTCCATATTTTCCACCTGGTTCCACAGGTGCATGACCACCTCTCCTTTGTCCATAGGTAATCTACCACCAAGAGGTGCATTCCCTGCCAGCATATATCAGTCTGTTCATTCCCCACATGGCCAGGGCAAAATATCCATACAATTTTCACAATCTGTGACCTCTGAAGCGAGGTGAGTCATAGTTGGGTTAATTACAATAACGGTGGGTGCACATAATGAACACAGTTTGTGATAACAATCATTTATGTGATAACTCTACAGTAATGATGATGATTATAATAATAAAAACAATAATGACCAGTATTTTAATTAATTAGTTCAACACAATATATTCATGGTACAAGCCATAACTGAACATCATACATTTATGGTAATAAGTACACAGGATCTGCAACAATTAGTAGATGCGGTTGTTGCACACAGTGAACAACTGGGGTTAGAATTATATTGTAAAAAGACACAGATTATGGTCGTCACTAGGAAGAACGAAATACCACAATGTAATATACAAGTGTCGGTCTCTATGGCTAAGGGCTTGTGAACGCGGTTTGTGAGCCCGTATACCCGGGTTCGAAACACAGCAGTGCTGGTTTTTTCGAAAAAAGGTATAGGAGCCGGTCGTTCAGAAAGCAATGGCAAACTACTGAACGCAAAATGTGCCCATGAATCACGAACAGCGAAAATGCTGTTGTTGACTGCTATGTCCTGTGAAGGACATGCAACTTAAATTTTTTTTAAATATACAAGTAAATGGGAATATTCTTCAACAAGTGAATCGGTACAATTATCTCGGAACAGTCATAACATCAGATGGGAGATGCCTTGAAGAGATTAGAACAAGTGCCCTGGCGAAAGTAGCCTTTAGCAAGATGAAAAACATACTGATCATTAAAAAGATGTCAATTGAAATGAGAAAAAGAGTGTTGAGGGGCTACATAGAGCCTGTTCTTTTGTATGGATGTAAAACTTGGACAATGGGCAGTCAAGCTGAAAAACATCTGATGGCTGCAGAAATGTGGTTTCTGAGGAAAATGCAAAGAATACCATGGACAGACAGAAAAACCAATGACCAAGTACTAAAGGAGACAAATGAAAATCGTAAATTGATTAGAGAAATTAGACGTCGACAGTCAAAAATTTTTGGACATGTTATGAGAAGAAATGGATTGGAGAACTTAGTGACAACTGGCAAGATCGAAGGCAACAGACCAAGGGGAAGACCGAGAAGAAAATACCTGGATGGCTTGGCCACATGGCATGGTCAAGACAGGAATACTGAGCGGATCCACGACTCTGGTGATCGAGTGAAATGGCGAGTCATGCTTTCTGGCATGGCACATGATTGATTGAATAAGTACACACGAACATGATACATTAATCTAATAAGTTCACACATTTATGATAATAAGCTTACATGTGAACATGATGCTTTCATGGTAATAAGTATAAATGAAAATAATACAATCATGGTGGTAATAATAAATGAACATGGCACATTCACAGTAATAAAAACAAAATTAAAAAAGAAAAACATTTCAGTAGAAGACACCTGCTGAAGGTACGTGCAATGCTAGGACCAGGGCATTTCCCCCATAAGCTCATGAGTTCATGGTAATAACCATAAGCTAAACATGATACATTTGTGGTAATAACTTTACATTTGAACATGATTACATTCAAGGTAATAAGCATAAATGAACATGATATATTGATGGCAGTAAGATTACATGAATATGATACATCCGTGGTAATAACCTTAAATTGAACATGCTACATTTATGGCAATAAGCATAAAAGAATATGAGTTCATTGATGGTAGTAGCCATAAATTAAACATCATACAATCAGGGTAATACATATAATTTAAACCACTATAAGTCATTGGAATAACCATTATACATTAATGGTAATAACCTTAACGTTGAACACAATGCTCACTTAGATCGACATTCCTTAACTACATTGTACTAAAATTAGTGATTGTAATTATACCAGAATCAACACACAGAAAACTTGCCCAAAACAGCTGTAATAAAATTAGTTTAAACAATACAAATGAAGACTATACTGAAAAGTACCAAGGAAAAAACACACCAATAATTGACTACTTTCACTAGAATATGCGAAGCTACATCATCGTATATACATAGACTGATATATTAATTTACCAATTATAACACAATTTCTTGGTCTTATCATTTGCCTTCATGCCTCTAAGATTATTGTGGAAATAGCAAATTTTAACAGTTTGAGCATGAATATACAAGAAAATGTACACAATAAATAATAAACTGTACAATATTATAATATTTTGGGAAAAACAGAAAAAACAATAAACATTTACAGTATAAACACCTTCTAAGAAATAAAGCCAAAAGGAACATTAGATTTGCAGTCAGAAGTAAGTTATTTTTTACAGCAATGAATGTCCTGATTTTCTGATAATGAAAGACATTTATTGTCACTAAACACAACATTAGTTAGTTCTGTGGCAAGACTCTGATCAAGTGAAGATTTATATGTTTGGCATATCTTGTGGGAAAAGTCTGCTTATGAAATATGCGACATCAGTGCCAGGCATCACTGGTCATGACCCTGAAGCAGCTCTATCATGCAGCCTGATCCACAGACTTGGTCTCCAGGTTGGCTTTGTTCCAAGATATAAAATTCCAGAACTTGTCTTTCATACATAACTGGTTTCTGAGTTTGGAGAGGGGAGGGAGAGCTCTGCTACATAATTCCAGTGGAGGTGGTAAACGACTGGCAGTAAAGTCTCTACATGAACCTCACTCTTAAAGATACAAGTCCTTTTCAGGCTACAGCAATCTGTAATAACAGATCAAACTTAAGAGATAAAACACAGACTTCCAGAAGATTTTCAACCAAATAAACAATTAATTTATAAATTGCTATCACTTAAGCGTGACATTGTCATTTCACCATTCAGTTTGAAATCATAAAATGATTTTTAATGTTTCAGCTTCTTGAACTAAACGTAAGTCCATTCCTCCTTAGTTGGATCGCTGCAGCCCTCTTCCAACGGAAAGTAGTTTTTAGATGTGGCAGTTGGACTTCGGAACCAACAACAATATATCCTGGCCTACCACAGGGATCACCATTATCTCCGGTACTGTTCAACGCCTACACAGTGAGAATCACCACTGGACCTGGCAGGACATTGTCGTATGCCGATGATGTTTTAGTGTATCGTCAGGGTAAGGATAGAGAGGAGGTTGCTGTGGAACTACAAACCGAACTCAATCGCATAAATACTTGGTGTGATGAAGCTGGGGCAATGGTCAACCCAACAAAGGCAACAGTGACTTGGTTCTCGTTGAATAATCATATTGTCAACAATCCAACACCAACTGTAATGCTGTGTTCAGAGACGGTGGAAAGAACGCAGGCAATGAATTACCTGGGGATACGGTTTGATCGAAGCCTTGCTTATAATGTGTACATAGACCAGGTGATAACAAAGGCCAAGCGGGGTTTGGCAGCGATGCGGGTGATGGCGGCAGCAAACTGTGAGCAGCGCCATCTATGTCTTCTGTACGAGGGGCTGGTCATGTCTGTTTTGGAGTATGCAATGGCAATCCTGACTCTCAGCCATAAGCAGATAGAAAGGATGGAAAGGATACAGAATGAAGCTATGCGCATTATTCTTGGATGTACAAGAGATGCAGCATGCAGGGCGATGCGCTACCTTCTTGATTTTCCAACCATTGAAGACAGATACAAGTTTGCAGGGCACGCGCCCTACCTCAGAATTAACGCAAACACACAACATCCACTGCATAGTGAAATTAGGAAGGTGAAGGACAGTAGGTTAAAAAGAGGACGGTCGTGGATGGGTCAAGCCGAAGACATTCTTCAACAGGTGTGTTCACTTGAGGACTTAGAACCTGGCGAGGAGTGGGTGCAAGTGCCAACAGACTTCTGCACATCCTTTTCAGTTGCATCCAACTAGATAGAAAATGCAGACAAGAAAATCCGGCTGCTGTTGAGGCTGAAGTACAAGCGTTGATTTTCGAGAATTCGCTAGACGGTGACGCGGTCATCTACACAGATGGGTCGGTCGTCCGACATGTGAGAAGCTCATGGGCCTTTACAGCTCGGGCCGGAGGGAGAATTGTGAAGGAGGACTCTGGTGCTTTCACTGAAACCACAAGTAGCCTGACCATGGAAGTCATGGCAGTAAGTAAAGCAATAACATGGCTCGAGACACAGACATTCACTAGGGCTTGTTTCCTTAGCGACTCAATGAACATGATCAAGAGGATAGAGGAGGGGTCGATCCGAAGAGAATGGTTGCTGCCTCTGAAGCGGTCTCGGCTGGCTAAGATTAGTTTCATCTTCGTGCCAGGGCATGCGGGAGTACAAGGAAATGAACGGGCTGACAAGCTCGCAGGTGAGGCTACTGTGGAGGGCGGACGCGCCATGGACCAGGCTGACATTCTGAATGCTCTACGAGAAGTGAGACTTTTGCGAGAACCAAGTGATGACTGTGAATCTACAACAATGGCCAGACTGCGGGAGCAGCAAATTAAAAGAGGGGTGGCCAAACAAGAACACTACGCAGGAAGCCAAAGAAGATTGATAAACCAACACAGAACTGGCGTCGTTAGCCGCTACACGCTGCGGAATTTGCTGAGGAGGGGATCCGAGCACTTATGGACTGAATGGTTCGATGTGCAACGAGGATGATCTGTCGACTAGCTAACTAACTAACTATCATAAAATGATACAAAAATCACTGGTCAAAGTGTTTCCTACTTGTAGGAAGATTAACTTTGGTTTTATATTTATTCAATGCAATATGATCAATGCAACAGACTCAGTCTGCCTTAACGACCATAATTCAGCATTTGTATGTTCTACATCTAAAATTACATTTGCCATTTACTTAAACGTGGAAATATTTAATTTATAATATTCACATTTGACATTCAATATGTATTTTTGTTTCTATTGGAATGTTTACATTTTTAGAATACTAATGACAAATGTAGGGTATGTTTGTTGTTATAAAATTGCGCAGTTTGTGAACAATCAGCGTGTTTTAAATTATGTAAATTACTACAGGAATGTTAATGTATCAGAATTCCCACTCAGATTCTGTACAGTTCTGTGAAAAAAATGCAATTTTAGAAAATTAATTTGGAACTAATTATGCAAATAGACATATTATCTTTTATGTTCTTTAATATCATTAACATTGAATAACTTATATACATTATAAAGAAATTTGTATTTCTTAAATCATAATATAAAATACACTATTCATAATTTAAATAGTGTATCGACATTTTTTAGAAAGCCATATAGGATTATAAGTTATACCAGCTATCAATAGGAATGTTAGCATTTCTATTTTATCACCAGTTTGGAAAAAGGACTATAAACATCCCCGTGAATGTTAGTTATATAGCTTGCTAATGGAAATTGTGGCCATATAATCATAAATTTGCATGAGAGGAACTAATTATGTGTTGCTAAATTCTTCTGAGTTCAAACTTGGATTTTTAGTGTCTATTATGTAAAGTAAGTAAAGGAGCTGCTTTCCACATTAGGCTTATTGCATATCTAATACTAGCTCCATATTTTTGGGTCATGTTGGGAAAATCATGTGGCCCATTCTTTATCTCCCGGAACATTTTATGGTACAAATTTTATGCTGGGTCAATCTGAGAGAAAATATGGAAAGAAAATCCTTGAAAGTGGCTATTAAGTCTATTAGTATGAGACTTGGTAGCATTGTGGTTAGTTCGCTTGGTGAATAGGCTAAATGTCCAATGTGGCAGAATTCCTTTTCCCAAACAATATTGATCTGGGGTCCACTCTTGGAGTTGTCTGGGAAAGAAAGGCAGCAAGAAATGTAACGGACCACTGCACCTCAATATACTTTGACAGAGATTGTTGGAAGAGTTCACATTTCCCATCAATGACCGTATTTTCAATTAATATACCTGTCCTTAATTATTATTGTTTCAGATACATGTTTTCTGTCTTTCATGTATTTAACAAGTGTTTCTTGCTACTGACCTTTCTCAACAGAAAAGTTTAATGTTATACTTTATATTTTGCAGTTTATGTATTTAGTTATTTATGTCTGTGTTTACTTAGTTTTATTGGTAAAAGACATATGCAAGTTACTGCAGACATTAAATAAACACAGACTAAATATATAAAATGCACAATATACAATGTAAGTAAATATCAGTAAGGACTTATGTTAGTTTGTCTTATTATCTCATCCTCTATAAAGAAATTCATGTTGTTATTGTTACGTATTGAATAACCCTACTCATTAGTTGTCTACTTGTTTAGTTATGTATCCTTAACATGCAAGCATGTTAATTGTCTTATAATATAGTTTAACCATATCCACATAACTTGATGCTGAGCCAGTATCGTCATGAAAAATTCAGCAAGATGAGTAAATTACGAGGGTAAGTTAATAAGTAAGTCACAAATGGCTGTAGAAAAATAACTAATTATGATAACAACTTGAAACCAGTTTATTTTTATACATACATTGTCCCTTTATTTCTCAACATAATTTCCACCAACATCGATGCACTTATCCCATTGTTTTATCAGTCCTCCCAAACTGGCTGCATAGAACTGCGTCATTCATGAAATGTCTCCCGCCAAGGTGGGTTTTCAGTGGACTTAACCCCTAGCGATTTCCCGTAAACTGGTGCATAGTTGAGTAGAAAAAGATATGAGGACGAGTCAATAAGTAAGTCACACAGTTCTGTGGGATGGCAGGTAAATGAAAACAGAGCACGCAGATTTATGCAGCCGGTTTGGGAAGGCTGATAAAACAATGGGATAAGTGCATCGATGTTGGTGGAAATTATGTTGAGAAATAAAGGGACAATGTATGTATAAAAATAAACTTGTTTCAATTTGGTATCATAGTTAGTTTTTTTCTACAGCCATTTGTGACTTACTTATTAATTTACCCTCATACATTTTTCTTGGAAGAAACACAAATACACCTCTCTAACATCACCTTGGTATCTTCGAATGTGTATTTGTGGAAGATGAAAGCAACAATCAAAACCATTTAGCATTTGATTACATAACATAATAACAAGAAACACAAATTATAAATGTACAAACCCCTTGGCCATTATCACAAACCCATTAACAATGATTACAATCTAATGAATATTTAAAATCGTAAACTTTTAACAACACAAAGGAATTTACATGAAATATTTAACATATTATAAATTATTGTTTAAATTATTGAGCTTCATCCACATTTTGTTTTCTCCTGGACAATTGTGTGGGACATAATATTTTTTCATTCCTTCACTTATGCTTCCTTTACAACATCTCTAGTACAGCTAGTTAACATATTCTGTGCACAACAGTGTTTAAATGATGTGAAGTCATCATATTTCAACTTGAAGTCTTAATAAGAGATATAATTTTCACATCTAGTTCTTAATTTTCTCTAGATCATTATCTGTCTGGAATCAGACAAGGATATTTAAAAAAAAAAAAAGTAGCACACATTTTAGGAATCTAACATAATTTCCTTACATATTTAATCATAGTGCCATAGACGGAAATAGATTATGGATTTTTTCATATTTAGCTGTAAAATAAATACTACTTTACTATTGGAATGATTTCATTTTTTATAGTAAAGGTCTTTAAAGGGCACTTTATGTATATGTTTTTCTTGTACAAGTAATTTGTTTTTAACAAATTTCCCAATTTCAGTTAAGATAAAAATATTACACTAAAATTACATTTTACAAAAGTCATTCCAAAGGTCTCGAGCTTAAAAATATTAAATTAAATGTCAAAACAAAGCAATATCTTTTATCAGTTGCCATCCTAGAGGGATGCTGTTGAAACAATGCAGTTGGTCTTGGAGCATTGGACTCTTTTTTTGTGTGTTTTACTTTCGCGTTCATCCAGTGTTATTTTTAGACGTTTTTGCATTGTTCCAGGTTTATTTTAGTGCTTAGGCCGACACATCTGACTTCTGTGGGTGTGTTGATTGGGTTAACTTTTCCAATGTTTCAAGGGACATTCGACTCTCACTGTTGTGCTGTCGTCCACATCTCAGCTTCAAATTAGAATGACCAGAGACATCATGGTCAACCCTCAAGGGAAGGCAGGAGCAGACTATAGGCATTCCCCGCCAGGGAAGGCAGGAGCAGACTATAGGCATTCCCCGCCATCTAAGGAGGTTTCCATAATCGCAGAGCCGATATATAGCGCTCTCCTACTGGACTCACCCAAGGAATTGTCACGTCCTGTGCATGGCTGCTTCATTTCCTCAATTCCGTATATTGGACGTATCGTTCGCTACTGGCCGTTCCCCACGCAAACCAGGAACAGTTAGTCTGCAGGCATCCACTCAGCGAACTTTCGGTTTGGACTTTTCACGACTTCTGCGGGTGTTTGTTGACTGGGGTACCGGGTGCTTCGAAGGATATTCCACTCTCACTCTGACTTTTTTGCGTTGTGCCAAGTTTATTTGTGCCCTTAGGCCGACACATTCGACTTTTGCAGGTGTTTGTTGACTAGGTTAACCTTCCCAGGGGAGCACTGGACTCAAACCCATTGAAATTGGCTAGTTTATGGCTTTCATTTAGAGCCACATGTTTCAATGTATACTAAAATATGGTGGCAGCATAATACATTTCTACTGAATACAAAACATTTACAGAAGACAGTAATGCTCAACACATTATCTGTAATCTACAACACTTTACAAGATGCCTGTTTTATACAAAACACACCTATTTTGCACAAGAATTTGTAAGATTGAAAAGGTAGAAAACAATACCAAACTTTATTTAAAGACATGTCCAGTATACTTCATGATTTGTTTAAAACAAAACCAAGTGCAGACATGCTGTAATGTGTGCAGTTTTGTAATATAGCAAATACTCATAATTTAACCATATGAATACAATCAGCAGGAAGCAATACCTATCCTGCACTTAAAGATTACTGTACTTCACATATTCTGCAATTACATTTTATTTACTATATTTATTTTGAGGCAAATGTTTCTGCTGTATCAACTATTCTGTTGTAACATTTTATCTATGAAACTTAATCCACAGAAAATAACTATTCAGCAATACAATGTTACTTACTTTCATTTTCCTTACAGTAAAAGTGCAAATGTGTAACAATTTCACTCCATTGCAACAATTCTGCAGTACAATTTGATATTATCTTATTCTGCAGTGCTTTTTGTTTAACTCTGCTGTTATACTTTACTTCACTATGCCTATTCAGAGTTACATTTTGTTTTATTACACTTATTCTGCTGTTGAATGTTACTTCATGACACCTATTTCACTGTTAAATGTTATTTCATGACACATTCTGCTGTTAAGTGTTACTTCACTACACCTAATTTTGCAAAATAATTTTATATTACTTTACTAGTTCTGCAGTAAATTTAAAAAATCTGCCTTACATTTTAATTCACTTCTATTCTAGTGTTAAGTGTTACTTCATGACACCTATTCTGCTGAGAGAATTGGCAGTGTGCTAGTGTTGTAAACATAATCATTGCAAACGTTGCTCAAGATCTTCTTCTTCTTCTGCGTTCATCCGGAGTTGTTTTTTTCCGGACATGATTGCGTTGTGCCTGTATAAAGCAGAGCTGCGTTCTTGCGCCATTAGGCCGACACATCCGACTTCTGCGGGCATTTGTTGACCGGGTTAACCTTCCTGGGGGCTCAAGATCAATAACACAGTCAATGTATTTGGAAAGAAATTAATTGCGAGCAAAAGAAATGTGATGTTAACAGCCAAACAAATCCAAAGCATATATATTAGCATTAAAGAAAAGACCATTGAAAAAAAGTGCACATTTTCCCTTTTATGGGCCAAATCATTACAGGGGATGATTGTTGCAAAACTGAAACAAGCTCTAGGGTTGCATTAGCATTCTGGGAGAAATAAACAAACTTCGACATCAAGTAACATATATATTGAGATATGAACATCATCATCATCAAGTGCCCTGCCAGCTGACGTAGGCGTTCATGGCTCTCCACAGATCTCGGTCTTTTGTTTTCTGGATCAACTCTGCTGCTGATATTATGAATGTGGCTGGTGGCGCTAAATAACTCAAACATGCACTAAACCAAAAGTGACGACAAGAGCTTTGGAGCTGTTGAGATGTGGAGCTATCCTAGGATGCAAACAATGACACTAGCAGGAAAAAAAAAGAATCAATAAACATTTTTAAAGGTTTGAAAATGATAGAAAAAAACTAGATGAATATTGAAAAAAATATACAAAAATATACACTGCCATCACTTGGTCACAATTTAAAATATGGAAAGTCTTATTATGAGAACACCGCAGAGACAAATTTCAGGGTAAAAGAAGAAGAGGACATCCAAACACAAGTTACATCACACAGGCATGCAAGGACACTGGGCTTTACACTTACACAAAGCTGAAGGGAACAATACCTAGGACTGAATAACCTGATGATGGTGATGAAACTAAACAATTATAGCTACAATAATTATACACTATATTACATTTGTCATTTGGGTATAATTGTTTCCCTTATTTGACAACAGTACTGAAATCAAATTGTTAATGTGTGTACTACATATGTTTGATAAAAATACTGATGTCTTGTTGTAGGTGTGATGTATTTATGATGGCCAGATTTCTGTTGGTAGAAATTTCAGTTGCGCTCTTCTGTGTTTCATTAAGTACTCTCTGCTCTGCAAAGGCACACACGGTCACATCACTTCCTCCTTTCTGAATGCTGTTCTCAAATAAAATTAATGTCTTCTCGATCATCAACGCCTGTCTGGCATAATTAGCATCCCCTGCAGAATACAAAAGTAAATCAAACCTTTCATAATGTGGATTGTGTATGGATGTGCATCACACTCATAACACATTAAAACTTTCCGTCTAAAACAAGTGTTATTTTAACCTCTATATCAAAAGCAGTTATTTAAATTAATACATGTTTGAATGTGAAGGAATTAAAATAACAACATAAGATTAAAACTTTAAAAGTAACAGTTGGATTAGCAAATGAATGTTAACTCAGGGGTTTCTATATAGAAATGGCCAGGTGTCTCTGAAGATTATGGTTTAATTTTTGGACTGCACCATTTAGACCATCAGTACAATATTTCAGGAGATCCCTGGGAGTAATTGCTGGAGCTACAGATTTTGTGCTTTATGTGATATTCTTGGCAGATGGGTTACCAATCTGCAGAGAGAGACCAAGGGAGATGGGATAAACCTGGTGCAATGAAGTCAGTCCTCTCACTTTTAACTTTGTAACTGTAACGTTAACTACCTCTTCTTCTTAAGCAATCATCATTTGCAGAATACCTATTCCAGCACGGGTAATGAACAAAATGGTGAAAGATGTCTTCATCTCGTAGAGTAGCTCCTCTCGGTCAAATTTCCATTCTGTCTGACAAATTCTGGGTATTCTTGCAGGGTGTTCAATGGAATGTTCTCTGATGTTCCACAGCCACAAATGGCAGATGCTCTTAGACCTATTAAGTGAAGGCATGTTGTGAGGTCACAGTGCTCTGTTTTAAGTCTGAAGATCCTGTTCTGCTAAACCAGCTTCCTAGTCTGTTTTTTTTTTGTAATATGCTCTGGTCTGCAATCTTCATTGTGTTCCCTTCATTTTCATATCTTGTTTGAGATATGGTTTTGCCTTTATAACTGTAGGTTTAATGGAGTTTGACAAGCTCATCTGCCTTTTAATTTCCAGGAACACCACAAAGGGCTTGTATCTGCTGCATGATTATCTCTGGTCTTCTAAACAGCATCCCAAGGTTGTCTTTAAATTCATGGATAAGCTTGTCCAGTTTGAGACATGGGATAGCTTGGAGGACACTCAGAGACTTTTAAAGCAGCTGCTTTTGTTTATACAGTACCTACTGATTGTTAAGAATCTGCATAGCTGGAAGCAATGCTAATTAACAATTGGTTGAGACAGAAGCAGTTAAAAGACATATGTCATATGTGGGTTAATCAATAAGCATATGGTGAGTTGCTTGATACACAATGAGTTAATTATTGTCGACAGCATTAAAGGATTATCATAAACATGCAACATTAATAAAAGTGGACTGCATCAAAGGACAAGTAATGCGGACTGATTAAAAGGATTTCATTAATAAAAAGTAATAATGATAATGCAGATAATATGAGATGATTTGAGTATACAAATATAATATGATGATCTAGATAGCATTACAGGATTTCGTTGCAAATACGAGAACACTACTGACGTAGCCTGCATGAACAGATTTCTGTACAGAAGGAAGCAGAATGTTACTGCTATGGACTTTAAAGAAATTGTCAGTTAGATAAATAAATGCTGTTAGTTGAGCAATATTAATTTCTCTTAACAGTCACCATCTATAACCACTTATGAAATACTGATAGAGGGACTGTTCTATTTTAAACACACGTTTCACAGATACATCCCTGCATATGCATATATACACACTGTAGATTAGATAAATTTCATGTGTACCAAGCACATTTAGCCATAGCAAAGGTATTTACAAAGGTAGTTACAAAGTGTAGATTTGGTCCATGCGAAACGAATTCATATTGAATATTTTGAATTGTGATTTTGTTATTGTTTCGCCTCCTCCACCCAGTCAGGCAGCTGCAGTGACCTTATGGGATTGAAAGAGTTACTGAAACAATCTGCATGGAAAACCACTGGTAGGGCCATATTGGTGGTCTTTGTATCACAGGGTGGTAACACTGTAACAAATTACTTATACATGGAGCTATGTTAAGATACTAGGTAAATAATGTTTTATTCTTTGCCACTTTCTGGCGAATGTACTGTATGATTCTATTCTGTTTGACTGAATACTTCCATGAATACATATGACTGGCACCTTGCTGTCTTGACAGACGATAGATTGTAAAATGGAGTTATACCTCTCCATAACACAAAGCCTGGGCTGAATTTAGAGACCATGTGTTGCCCATGCAGCATGATCCCTCTCTCGGCCTGTCTAGTGTACTCCAGAGGAAAGGTAACATCAATACGTCTGGAACAAGACAAGCTGCAGAAGCTGCCGGATCAGCAAAGCAATGCTCTAACTGTCCGCCTGTCGGAGCTTCGATCCTAGACCAGTTGCCAACCAAGGCTTAGGGCCTGGTCTGCCCTGCCATGACATTTAGTCTTTAGGTTGCATTTCCTCGCACTAGGATAAGGCTTGTACCCTCCCAATTGCGCTCCTCCGCCCGAAGCCGTTGGCACAATGTGGGGTGTCGGGTTTGGTAAGCGTCGCCCAACATTCGGCGCTAACAGAAGCACGTGGTACCGTCTACTGTCATACGGTAGCTCAGTCATATCTAACTAAGACCTGACAAATATGAATACAAATATTTATATAATAAAAGGGAAACAATCCACGTAAAAATATAAATAATTGATAATACAGCTGGTCAAATAACACACCACACACACACAAACGCACGAACGCACGCACGCACGCACACACGAATAACTAGGTATACATGTAAAATAACAAAAAGTGGTAACTGCAAGGGGACAAACTATATTAATGAAGCAAGAAGACAGATAATGGAACTTACGGATTATACAGTAGTCTTCACCAAAAACGTTACATTGATTTATATTTAAACTATAGGGCCATTTAAACATCATTTATTTATTGGCGTTACCCTCTCTGGACAATAATCATCTGCAAATTTAATACCGTATGTGCAGAAATGTGTGGCTGACTCGGGTCACACGATTATTAATCTGAGCCATGATTGGCCTTAAAATAACTTCTCCCCTGAGATTGAACTGGATAGGGATAATGGTATAATCGAAGTTGAAAAACAAAACTGGCTTTGAGTTCAAAAGTCTACATTTTAGGAAGAAATAAACACCCATCTAAAGCGATTTGGCAATGTTAGTAAAGCTACGTAACTATAAAAGCCAGGCAATTAAAATAAAAAAGCACAATGTTGATTTCTTGTTTCACTGAAATAAAAATCTAAACAATGAACAAACGAAAAGAAACTCCTCTTACTAAGAAAATAATAAGATATCATTTATAAAGAGATCAGCTTGTATGTGCCACTAATGAATACTGTCTGGAGTGAACGCAAACTTAAACCAGACCACCATTACTACTAAACACTTCATTAATTCTGTTATTTTTGGTTAGTTAAAGTTTTGTTTTGTAGAGTGTTTTCTATATTGGGTGCTCTTGTAGTACTCTTCCACTGTGCTGTTTATTACTGAATGTATAAATGACGACAGAATTTCTAATGTTTAAAAATATTCTAACCATGTACAACTTGTGATGATGTAAAATATCTTTTTCTTCTTCCTCATCCTCTTCCGACTCATTTTCTTCTCCATCTTATGTTTTCCTTACCTTTTCCTTCCTCATCCCCGTTTCTTTCCTCCACCTCCTGCTTTCGATTTCTCTCTTTAATGATTACACAGCCATGCTAGTTCTCATGAACTCGACAGACTTTTGGAGTTCTTCTTTAGTAGCTTACAATTTGGAATTTAGTGTTGATTCAGTATACATTTCTTAGTTGGCTGAACATAGAATATGTTCAGTAATTTTGGTTAATTAATTATTATTATTTGTTTCAGGAGCACACCATGAGAATCTCAGCAAAGTCTGCAAACTCCATGGCACCAGCAAAGATGCTAACGTGTGTATGCCAGAAATACACACGACATAAACGTTCTTGTTGTGGGGGGGGGGGGGGGGGGTCTTTCCTAGACGACCAATCCACACATCCAAAATAGGGCTTGGGGGATACACCATTCTTGTCTTTTTAAAAACCAAATCCAGTCCACGGCGTGAATCGAACTAGCTTTGTTTGACGTTGTAAACTCTAAGCCACTGCGCCCCGTACGTTCAGCAGTCTGTTTGATTAGTCCATACGAGCGTAGTGGTGAATCAAAGACACGAAGCTCATGCCTGTGTTTATTCTGTACATCCTATCCTGGGGTGGAGAATGGCGTAGTCGTCGGTTGATTATGTATCTTTCCTATAGCCTTGATAGCTCGTTTTTTCTTCAGAAGTATATTACTGTTACCTTCTTGTTCGGAATGCTTCTCTGTTGTCCCTCTAATGTGAAGTGGTAGAGGGACTTGGTTTCCATCGACCCCCATGATCTATGCCGACGGCAACGCAACTACTGGTAAATTCTTCTATGTCGGACACGCCAAGAGGTAGGGACCAGACGAAGCGAGACACAACACCTTTAAAAAAAAAAACCATTTACATGTATTATTGCTGAAACAAACTACTACTTTTGTTGCTGCTGGCGCTCCTTAGCCTGTTATGCTTTCCTAATCTTCCGCAACACCACCTTAATCGCATCCCTCTTGTTTTTGCCTCTGAAGTGGGTACCCAACCTCGTTTTGCAGAATTTCAGGGAACGCGTGTCCTTCTGGACTTTCCAACTACTCGTGACATCTTTTTAATATGGAGAGACGCCAGCCATCTCACGAACCGGATGTCTCATAAATTGTGCATGCTTTGTTTCAGTCCCCTTTCTGCGACTAGGCCTTTGCTTCCTTAGGGCATTATGTCATAGGTTCGAATCATATCAGGGCGGATTCGAAATGCTAAAATTGACCTGCTCTCCTGGTCGACCCCAACTTAAATATTGTTACCAGGCAAAGTCTTGGGAAGTAAAGGGGGCGGTCAGTGAGATACTGACCTCATCACCCACAGAGTGACGATTGGTCATTTCAAATATAACACTACATGCCCAAGTGTCTTAAGGCGCACACATGTGTCATTTGCTTGTGGATTACTTCACTCTACCTTATTACAGAACGTTCTAATAAATCCTTTTCAAATTAATTATCTTATCTTTAAAAAAGTTACATACGTGTCCTTTTACAGGACGTTGTAGTCGACCGTAGCATTTATTGGTTGTGATTTACTAGACAATTTTACGCTCAAGATTTTGCCGTTACATTCTGACGGTCGACGCTCATACTATCGAAATTCATGCAAAGCAGTCTGCTCCCAAATTGCCTGCGGCTGATTTCGAATCCACCCCCCCCCCCTTTTTTTTGGAATTGTAAAAAACATATACGCCAATTTTGTTTTTGGAATTGTGAAAAACACATTCACCAATTTTTATTTTTTTTTAAAGTCTTAGTAATAAAGTATTTCCGCATGCATTCATAGATGTCTCCATTCGCCAATTGTCTGTCCCTAGCCCATACTTTCCGATCAGTCACCACCCAATGTTCTAGAGACAGGGTCGGACTCCTGTAACTGTTCATTGTTTCCTTCCTGAATACAGACTTTCAGAATGAATTCTGTGACTGGACGAATTCAACAGATTGCTTTTTATTGATTCAACAAATCCTGGTAGGGAATACGCAACACATATAGAGGATATTGTGTCAGGTCAATGTGTTCGGCTACCAACCGATGAACATAAGATTACAATCAGTCTTATACGCCAGCCACATTCACTAGCCAAGATTGATTGTATCAAATCTATGATATTTGGTTGAGCTGACATCTATAATCCTTATCATACGTTTTACCAAATGGTGTAAGCATTCTTATCTAAACAATCTCGGTCCTTGGTGTTCTGGATCAATTCTATGGATATTTCCCATACCACCGTTTTTGACCATCCAGCGTCCTTTCTTTCAATGTGCCTATGCTTCTTTAATGCTGCACTTTCCAGCTGTCACGATATTTCTCCAATCCTTCCCTTCTCATTACGTGACTAAAGAATATAAAGTGTCCCTTTCTTATATTTACGTATACTGTTGAGTCTCCAGGAAACTATCGTTAATTATTCTGACAATACAACAATCGTAGACACTACGTCACCGCTTTCCCCACACTCTACGTAATGTGTTTGTCCCTATTCTAAGATTCACTACAACACAGCAGAAATGTTTCCGTATAATATTTCAGCACTCTCTATCTCTCTGATATTCACTGAACGGGACTTATTACAGAGGTCTCGTCTGCGCTTAATCTCTGTCCAGCTCTTCCATCTAATGCTTTGACTCCCCCAAATAACTAAGTTTGTTGACTTGGTTAAATACGTTTCTACCTATTATAATATCACTTTTTGATGTTATTTTATTTGATATAACAATTGACCCAGAGCAATAATGACTGGAAAAAATATTAACATTGCCATTACTGGGAATCGAACCCCCAGATTCGCACTGAACAACATCGTTCTACACCCTTAATGGAGGTAGGTGCGGAAGAGTTAAAATGTGTACATGAAAATTAGCTGCTCAGTTCCGTATGCAAAAGCTCATATAAAACAAACGATTTTATGCCGTCTGCTTGCAAGCATCGGTGGAACGACTTGTGAAATACAAGCTGAAAGCAATGTCAGCAGTTTCATCTGTAGCAAGTCATCGGATCAGCTGAGTCACAATGTCAATAGTTTAAAGATTGGAATGGTTTGTACAGCTGTGAAGTTATATAAACATCGGCATCACTAGGTTTGGAGTCAATGGGTGCACACTCTTATGGTGACAGAGGGTAAGCAACAATTCTACAACTGTTGATTTATTTATTTAAACATTTAAGCTCGTATGACCAACATGTTTTTATTATTTCTATTTCAAAAACAAAACCAAATTTCCGATGACACTGCAGAACATTTCTTTTTTAAACTGCCACTTTGTCACCAGCTGGGACAGCGTTGCCCCACACGTCCGCACTCCTGAACAATTTCTAATGACGTCACTTATAAACTTAACCAGAAATCAATACTGAAAAGAGAACACAACGTTTTGCAGTGTTACACATTAAAACACAAGCTACACATTACAACACAAGCTACACATTACAACTAATATCATGGGCGAAGCATGCAACGTGTATGTATGGGCACGTCACGTACACATAGTTAAAAAGCAAGGCAAACCAAGCAATTCCACATGCGCTACGCCCATGATTATGTGAGCTCGCTGACTATGCCAACATCTCCCACTACCTCATCATCTTTGTAGGTGGCGTTCTTGTATGTTTTATATCGAACGCCGCTGGTGAGGAACGACTTGAGACTTCTATGGGTGATATTAAATCTGAAATAAAACACGGCATGGTTAACATTTTATCTCCAGAATTATGCTGTGCAAAGGTATATATATATATATATATATATATATATATATATATATATATATATATATATATATATATATATATATATATATATCGGCTTCCTGACGAAGGCGTTACGGACGCAGTTCGTAATCCCACATACCCGAGTTCGAAACACAGCTGTGGGCGATTTGGCAGCTACTAAACGTAAACTTGCCGTGCGATCACAACCGCAGAAGATGCTGGTGTTGATTGCAACGTCCTGCTGTAAATAATATGCAACACACACACACCGCGCGCGCGCGCGCACACACACACACATACACAAGGAAGCGGCCGGTTTAAAAGGGACTTTAGGAAGAGTGGAGTGTTGTGTTCAATAAATAGGAATACGGCGAATAGTGTGAAATTTAGACAAAACAAAATAGCGAACAAACGAGTTACAGGAAAAGCTAATCCACACGCAAAAAGCAGTCCAGTGCATACCCTAGTTATCACAACTACTACTACTACTAGTAGTGACTGGACTACGTGTGAGTTCAAAGCGAGCGAGGAAAAATAAACAACTAAAAACATGAATAACTACACACTAGTGTGCGAGCGCGCGCATATACACACACAATTGTCGTATTTTTGAGTTAAGGGACAGTAAGTTAAAGAAAATCCACGTGGACTTCCAGTAATAAAATTTCCCCTGGTCTCTGGGTAGTGAGATCGGACGCCCGTGTGTATTGTTGCGCACGTAAAAAATCCCTTGGCAGTTGGAAATCGAAAAAGAGTAGCCTAACGGCGCTGCCAGGGCAAAATTTCGAGTTAAAAATCTACCCAAGTATTTCAGGATCCTCGCCGATGCTACGGAGTTCGTGCACTGAGCTGAGTTTCTCCAGACTCAGGTTTGAGTTAGGAGGAAAGCGGAGCACTTATGGGTTAAACCCGTGTGCCGTGATGTTGATCCAACGATTAAACTAAACTAAACTAAAGTTAAAGAAAGTAATGAACCATGATACAAGCCTGAAGGCGTATTGATTATATAGTGCAGAGAGAATAACAACAGAACTTTCGTACAGCACGGCCTTGGGCTGTATTCAACATAAATTGTGGAGCATCATGAAAGTTATCTAGCACATCCGAGTCACTTAACTGATTCATCATATCGTGAACAACAAGCAGCTGTCAGAGTAGCCAGTGAAACATCAAACTGGTTTCAGATGCAAAGAAAAGTAATAGAGGGGTGCATTTACTCCCCATACCTGTTCAACATTTATGCAGAAAATGTAAGGAGAAACTTAAAGAGATCACACGCTATAGATTAAACAATGTGTTTGGCGTATTTCACCTCATCTCACAGAGTTTGATATATGAAGTCAATAGATTAATTCTTTTCGGGTTGAAACACAAAACATAGCCAAGGATACTTTTCGAATGTAGAGCATTTGTTATCCTCACAGTAATAGCAGACTCACTATTAGGTCTTTTTGTCTGCACAACGGGGGTTTTAAACGCCTAATGACTGAAGTTTCAGCGACTTTGAGTATTTGTTTATTGTTCGTCGAAAACAATACACAAAATTTCCCCTTACTTTGTTGACCACATGGCCACAACCATCTTTAAGGCCATGTGCTTATGGACAGAGCAAAGTAAATTCCAGTGAATCAAGAACGCTTGTACTGGATCGAATATATATTGAGTAAACCTGAGAGTAGTACAGCTAGAAAGTCCTTTGTCCGAAACGCATAGGGCAAGAGAAATAGAGGAAGACCTAAACCAGACGGAGAAGAAAATTAGAGGGAAATAAATCAGTTATCAGTTATCAGTTGGGGTATCTTCGTTGCACTCCGGACATGTCCATAGGTGCTCAGATCCTCCCCCCCCCCCCAGCATATTCATCAGCGTCGGGTGGCTAATAGTGCCAGTTCTGTGTTGGTTGACGAGGCGCTTTGTTTTCCCGATGTACCTCTCGCGTCTGGCTGTGCCGATTCTTACTCCCAGGTCTTTCATCCTGGACAGCGATGTGGAATCATTGACGTCAAAGTCCTCTGTTCTCGCCATATCTTTAAGGACGTTAATAACATGGATTGTACATGGGAAATGAATCATGTGGGGTGAACGTGGATGGGGCAGCATGAGTTAGCAAAAAGATAGAAATCTTGGAGTGATTTGGTTAAGGACATGTGCCCCAATTAGTGATAAGCCAGGACAGATCTAGTGGCCTATACGACCTATTATGTTTATTTCCAACCACCGAGGATTCTCAAAATACACAGATCCTCCTATTTCTTCACACTTGTCCGAGAAGACCAAGTGTAAAATCCAGTATCCCAGGATCAGGTGCGGGCGGGAAGGAGTGGGATGAAGAATGTAGTCCTCTTCTTATTTGTAAAGATTTGTACAATCCAGACCCTGAATCGCCCCAGGTCTGCTCGAATATGAATGTGGAAATGAATATGGCCCCTTTACAGCTCGGGCCGGAGGGAGAATTGTGAAGGAGGACTCTGGTGCTTTCACTGAAACCACAAGCTAGCCTGACCATGGAAGTCATGGCAGTAAGTAAAGCAATAACATGGCTCGAGACACAGACATTCACTAGAGCTTGTTTCCTTAGCGACTCAATGAATATGATCAAGAGGATAGAGGAGGGGTCGATCCGAAGAGAATGGTTGCTGCCTCTGAAGCGGTCTCGGCTGGCAAAGATTAGTTTCATCTTCGTGCCAGGTCATGCGGGAGTACAAGGAAATGAGCGGGCTGACAAGCTCGCAGGTGAGGCTACTGTGGAGGGCGGACGCGCCATGGACCAGGCTGACATTCTGAATGCTCTACGAGAAGTGAGACTTTTGCGAGAACCAAGTGATGACTGTGAATCTACAACAATGGCCAGACTGCGGGAGCAGCAAATTAAAAGAGGGGTGGCCAAACAAGAACACTACGCAGGAAGCCAAAGAAGATTGATAAACCAACACAGAACTGGCGTCGTTAGCCGCTACACGCTGCGGCATTTGCTGAGGAGGGGATCCGAGCACTTATGGACTGAATGGTTCGATGTGCAACGAGGATGATCTGTCGACTAACTAACTAACTAACTAGGTCTGCTCGAGGTAGAGGCGGGTGTCGTGCATCTAAGATATTGCACCTCCAGAAGCACATTAAAGTCTGTAAACACGTGGAGAAACCATTAACCATATGGTATGGTATTTAGTGCACAGAGAATGCATGCCAACATCACTTTGGTACAATACAACAGCATATACGATAGAGAAGAGTGTCGTGCATCTAGGCCATTCCACCTCCAGAACGTAAACAAGTGTAATATAATTTTTCAAAAGCGTAACATCGCGTAATTATTTCCAATACGATTCAAAAGTTGACACCACAAGAAAGTTATTTTGTTCCACAATTGTACGATGCAAGATTTAATATAACTCATTGTCGGCGTAAAACCCGAACTCGGAAAAACTAGCGTAAAAAGGACGAACAACCGGAACACAGCCTGTTTACAAACAGTGTTTGTATATCAGCCCAATCAAGGGACCAGGAGAGGTTCGATGAGCGGAGGGAGTGATAGTCTCTTCAAAATCAACTTACCAAAGATAATTTAGTATAAGTTAGATAGATGAAGACAAATATCAGCCCACGACATCGCATTGGGAAAATCTGAATCCTGGCGGCGAAGTGTGGAAGAAATTCATTTTACATGAAAGGTAGTGGTCATACTCATGTAAATCCAGACCTGACTTGGTGAAGATTGAATGCAGCACCTGTTGAGTGAGCACATTGTTGTGTGTTGCCCTTGATAGAGTAGTGCAGAAACTTATCTACCTGCAAACATTCCATTTGTCTCATAGGAGAGGTAATTTTTATTTAAACATTTACCTGCCAAAATGGAAAAAAGGACCAAGAGCCAACTTATAATGTTCTACTCAGACCTGCAACACTAAGACTACAGAACATACAGGAATTAATTGATAGCCAGAGGGATTCCCAAAGCTGGAAGTGGAGAACCCTGAGTGTTGAGAGTTCTTTTTTTTTCCCAGATCATCCAGGCCAGTAAAAGATTAGCAGTACATGCCACTGGAAAAAATATAGCTGTTATTATACACATTATAATTGGCACATCAATTCTGTATAATTACCATTATATGTATATGTCCTTATTTTATGACAGGAAATTGTAATTTTTAGTGCAATTTACAAAATCCATGTTTGTGTTTATTAAATCGTAAAAAAATGAGGTCATGTCATGTATTGATTGTATTTTTACTTGTCATAGTCAAATTGTTTTAAACTACCCTAGATAGAATTAATTAGTTGGTAGAGGATAGGCAAGGAACCACTTAAAGAATATTTTGGGTATAAAAGGGAATACAACTTTTTCAGTTATTTCCTGAAGGTATTCCTTGGTTCTCTAAAACTCTATTTCTGGTCTCAAACAATTGAGTCAGTACAGCTACATTAATTAAACGGGCAGGATCACATTGGGAAAAAGGATTTTGCATCCTTTATCTTTTAAATAACCACATGGTTCTGGATTTTTTGTACTGAATTAATGCCAACATTCCTTCGGTACAATACAACACCAGCTAATGGTTAGATCCAGACGTGCATATATATATATATATATATATATATATATATATATATATATATATATATATATATAATATATATATATATATATATCGTTCTCCCTGGCCAAGGGACTAACGTCTTTCTCCGTAATCCCGTATATTCTCGTGAGAAACGTAACCTGCACGAGAATCAGTAGCGTTTCTTGCCGCGTTGGTAACTTACCGGGGTATGTGAGCCGGTCGCTCAGAAAGCAATGGCAAACTACTGGGCGTAATTTTTCCTAGTACATCAACAGCAGCTGAAAGATGTTGTATGACTGCAACGCCCTGTAAAAGGATATTCAACGTAACCTGCACGAGAATCAGTAGCGGTTCTTGCCGCGTTGGTAACTTACCGGGGTATGTGAGCCGGTCGCTCAGAAAGCAATGGCAAACTACTGAGCGTAATTTTTCCTAGTACATCTACAGCAGCTGAAAGATGTATGACTGCAACGCCCTGTAAAAGGATATTCAACATTATACACACACACACACACACACACACACACACACACACACACACACACACACACACACACACACACACACACACACACACACACACACACACACACACACACACACACACACACACACACACACACACACACACACACACACACACACTGTGTGAAGTAAACAGCAATTACAGATTATAGGATATGGTATTTCACACACACACAGAGTGAGAGAGGGAGGGAAAGACACGGTGAGAGAGAGAGAGAGAGAGAGAGAGAGAGAAAGAGAGAGAGAGAGAGAGATGCCTACATGCCTTCCATGTAATACAACAGCTACCAAGATAACCCCATTATTGTACAGATTAACTGTAATCCATTCGCCCTGACAACAAGAAGACTGACAATGCAGGTCATGTCATGAACTAAAGCAACAGCTTGGCTCGAGACACAGATTACCACACAGGCATGCCCTCTCAGAGACTCAGTGAGTATGCCTTGGGAAATCGACAGGTAGGGCTAAAAATCAGTGGGTGGAGTTTCTGAGGAGGTCAAGCTGACAAAAAATTAGCTTCATTTTTGTGCCAGAGCTTGCTGGTGTAACATGAAATATAAACACACGGGGCTGACTGTGCTCAGAGAGGTCAAGCGATTGCAACCTTGACCCGACTGTAAGAATATTAATTCAAAATGTGTAAAGCCAAACAAAGCTATGTACAGGCCAAAGAAGAATAGTCAACTAACACAGAATTGGTGTCGTCGACAGCCACACACTGAGAAGGCAGATAATGAGAAGGGGATTCGAGCACTTATTGACCGAATGGTTCGATATGAAATAATATGCCCACTGACTAGAGAGAGAGAGAGAGAGAGAGAGAGAGAGAGAGAGAGAGAGAGAGAGAGAGAGAGAGAGAGAGATAGAGAGAGAGAGAGAGAGGGGGAGAAAAAAGAGAGAGACAGACAGATAGACAGAGTTCATGCTTACATACCTTCGGTACAACACAACGCCGACTACGATAACTCCAAGGATGCACAGTGTAACAGTGACTCCTATAGCAATCTTAGCGCCAGGTGTTAAGTCTTCAGACGAGTTATGTAGGGCAATCTTGGATACTGCTGTAGTTGACTTGGCCGAGGTAGACGAAGCAGGCCTATCTGTGACAGACTTTGGTGAAGATGTGGACTCTATCCTGGATGTTGTTGTAGCTCCAGAATGTTGTGATGGAGTAATATGGCTTTCTGTTGCCGAGGTCTGGTTTTCTATTGCAGAAGATTGATGCCATAAATACGTAGCAGTGCCTTCAAATACTGTAGAATGACTACGTGCCAGAGTAGATTCGATTTCTGTTTCAGACGATAGATTGGACCAAGAACTCGTTTCCAGGCTATGGTGATGAGTTACATCTAGAGAATGAAGTACAGCTCCAGCACTCAGGACGGACGTGTCGTCGTGAGCGAGCTGTGTCGCATTGACGACAGGGGTTGTTTCAATAACTGACTTTGCCGCAGAAGTCTCTGCTAATATATGAATCAGTTCAGTTGTTGCCACGGGAGTTGAGGTCAAGGCTGTAGTTATCTCTGCGTTTGTTTGAGGTGTGGCAATGCTGAATGATAATGTTGAAAGCGGCTTGGTATCGTGTGACGTTGCCAGTTTTTCTGTGGAGTGTTCTGTGTTGCTTGACCGGAAGGCTTCTTCTGTTGCTGTCGGGGTGACCATGTTTTCAAATGGTACATGTGAAGATGGATGTAGGGATTCTGTATTCGTTTCTGTTTTCCACGTCTGTAGATGTGAAATGTTTATATTTGTGAGTAAATCTAGTAGTTACAGGCGGACAGATGAACAGATATGAAATGTACATATTTGTGAGTAAGTTTAGCAGACACAGGATGGTAGGCCTATACACGGGAGGTTAGACCGTGGGACGGTCAAACAGACAGACACATCAACGTATGGACAGACGGGTGGACGGACGAACAGAATTAAAATGTGAATGTTTGTAAATAAATCTAGTAGATACAGACAGGCAGACAAACACACATTGACGCACGGACAGATGGACGAAGGTATGGACGGACGAACAGACAAGGATACGGAAAGATAGACAAACAGGCAGAAAGAAAGAAAGAAAGAAAGAAAGAAAGTCACATCACCACAACCACCATCGTCATCACCATCACCACCACCACCACACCACCGCCACCATCACCACCAGCAAAATCATCATCATCATCATCATCACCATCATCATCATCACCATCATCATCATCATCAGCATCATCATCATCATCAACACCATCATCATCATCATCACCATCATCATCATCATCATCATCACCATCATCATCATCATGTGCGATGACGAGCGACAATGTTTCTCTTCAAACATATGTCGCAAGGCTGGATTAACCATTGAATAAAATAAGCACGTGCTCAGAGCGTCAAGAGAAAGGGAAGCCACAGATTTCTTGGCCGCGCTCACACTGAGATGGAGTAGTTTTGAGGATCTCATCAGTCAGATGAAATAGGAGAGAACTTTTCAAGCATAAATACAGTGCAAGTGGAGTATATATATATATATATATATATATATATATATATATATATATATATATATATATATATATATATATATATATATATATATATATATGCCGGTCTCCCTGGTCGAGGAGTTAGCAGCTTTCTCCGTAACCCCGAATACTCTCGTGGTTGACGTGAGCGCACGAGAATTGGAAGCGGTTCGAGTCGCGCCAGTGACATGAGATTATGGAGCCGGTCGCTCAGAAAGTCGTGACGTGCTGATGAGCGTAATCTAGCCTAGGAATCAACATACAGCTGAAAGATGCTGGTGTTGACCGCTGTCACAAAGTGAATGATGACAGAATGACAGATGGAGTGGCTATGGTTGTGTCTAGGGTATGTCAGTGTGAATATTGTGTTGAACAACTGATCAACCACGATGCATCAACACCAAACACTAGACTGCGCACATAATACTTTAATTTGCACAACTGGATACAACATTATTTCTCAGGAACGTTCATCATTATATATATATCTATACATTGCATAGACACAGGTACAGTACACGAAGTCCCAAACATTATCGCTGCTGACAACCGGGCTCAGTCTTTAATATTTAGCCTCAGAATTACTGTCACTAAAAAAACACAGGGCGGAGTTTTCTCGCTAACTCCGCTATCATTCCATTTCCCAGACCGCCGACCTCAGTGTCGGGTCCCAAAATTCAACTGTCCTCGTCAATATTTTCCACTCTCTTTTTAACCCTTCTTTGCAGCCCTCCCCGGGGAATGCCCTTTAACTCCGTGAACTTGTTTATGTTGTAGCATTGCTACCAAGGTCAATCACCTTAATGTTAGTGAACCTAGGCATGTTTCAACCCCAATATCCTGAAACAGGATGGAAACGCAAGGGGGGGGGGGGGGGGGGGGGGGGGGGGATATTATATATAATATATATATATATATATATATATATATAATATTATATATATATATATATATATATATATATAAGTATATCCGTCCGTTTATGTGTTCGCGACGTTCATTATATTGTTACACTTTTCCTTTCTTCTGGCATATTTACTGTCATAGTTTTTTGTTTTATTTTGGCTACTTACTAACATTAATATTTCATTTTCATTATATATTTCTATATAGCAAGGGGACTTAACTCTAGAAAAGTTATTTCAAGGGGCATAACTTTACTTTATATTTTTTTATATACTCTATAGTCATATTGTTGCATCGCTTTCAAAGATTTATAAACTCTTTGTCTATAGTTATTTTCAGGCATATGAGTTATAATTAAATAATGAATATAATCTTGAAGGCATTTTTCAAAGTTCATAAAATAATCCATAAATGCATAACATTGTAACTCATCTTTTTATGCTTAAAGAAGTTATCTACAGTCATGTAGGTGATTAGAAACAGTTTTCATTAAAAATAATGGATGGTGTGTGGAAGGACATTCTTTTAAGTTACTGTGTGAATTTAATGAGACGGGATAGTCGGGAACGGGAGCTTATATGACTACTTATATGAATTAAATGAGATGCTCCCCACCAGGGACTGGGGGAAGCCGGGCCGGCTCAGACAGACAGACAGACAGACAGACAGACAGACAGACAGACAGACAGACAGACAGACAGACAGACAGGAATTGGAGCTTATATGACTACGTATATGAATTAAATGAGATGCTCCCCACCAGGGACTGGGTGAAGCCGGGCCGGGTCAGACAGGCAGACAGACAGACAGACAGACAGATAGTCGGGAACGGGAGCTTATATGACTACTTATATGAATTAAATGAGATGCTCCCCACCAGGGACTGGGTGAAGCCGGGGCGGGTCAGCCAGACAAACAAGCAGACAGACAGACTAATAGATAGATAGATCCCCTCCAGGGACTGGGCGAAGCCGGGCCGGGTCAGCTAGTGTATATATATATACATATATACATATATACATATATATATATATATATATATATATATATATATATATATATATAATATATATATATATATATATATATCCATATATATCCATGCTCAGTCTTCGTAGACTTAGATGGATAGGACACGTTAGGAGGATGGATGATGGTAGAATACCAAAGGACATCTTTTTTGGTGAATTACAGACGGGTAGGAGATCTCAGGGTCGGCCTCTACTACGATACAAAGATGTGTGTAAGCGGGACATGATTGATACAGGCATTGATAATGCACAATGGGAGCACGTCGCCGCTGAACGTGTTGCATGGAGGGCAACTATCAGAAATGGAATAAAGACAAAGGAGAAAATGATTGCAGATAAAGCACACACAGAGCGTGAGAGACGTAAGATGGTGCAAAATGGTGGAAATGACCATGTTTTCACATGCACCTACTGTGGGCAAACATTTGCAGCAAGAATTGGCCTTACCAGCCACCAGCAAAATTCAATCAAGCACAACTTGAAGTAGTGTGTATGGACTACGCTTGAGTTTAAAGCGAACAGGCGCAAACAACAACAACAAACAAACCATGTATTCATTACAGAACTATTTGCGGACGCTCTAGCACTAATAGCAAAATCAGAAGCTGAATTACAAGACCACAGGAATAATCTAAACGCAATGTGTAAGGAACATAACATGAACATTAGCACAAGCAAAACAGAGGTAATAACTATAACCAAAGAAGAAAAAACAACAATTCACCTAAACGAACGCCCACTGAAACAAGTAGAGAGCTTCAAGTACCTAGGAAATATGATATCATCAAATGGCAAATTAGAAGACGAGATAGAAAATAGATGCAGTAAGGCAAACCAACTCATTGGACAGATGGCACTAATACTAAAAAAACAAACATGTATCAATAGTTACTAAGAAAGCACTTTACAACACAATCTCCCTACCAACTATATGCTATCAATGCCAAACCTGGACAATGACAGAAAAAGAGAAAAGAAAAATCACAACAACAGAAATGAGATTCCTGAAAAGAATATTCAATGTATCAAGAAGAGATAAAATCAGAAATGAAGAAATCAGGACTAAAGTGGGGGTTAAAGCAGCACTAGATTTTATTAGAAGGCAGCAAGTCAAATGATTTGGCCTGCAACTAGCTTACTAACTAACAATATACCACAACAAGCAATGATGTACAGACCAGATGAAAGCAGGGGAAGAGGACGACCATGTAAGCGATGGACGGAGGGAATAGCAGAGTCCATGGGAATATCGATACATGAAGCCCATAAGCGAGCACTCTCCCGCTGTTTATACTTCACCTCGACACCGCAAGGTACAAGAGGAACAAGATTAGATGAGATGAGATGCATATTTGAGGGCATGCTTTTTCCAGCGGCAACATATGGGTAAGAGCCATGGAACATTTCGTTGTCACTAGAGAAAAAACCGGTAGCCGTGGCTAAGGGCATTGCGAACGCGGTTTGTGAGCCGTATACCCGGGTTCGAAACACAGCGGTGCTGGTTTTTTCGAAAAAGTTATAAGTGCCGGTCGTTCAGAAAGCAATGGCAAACTATAACTATTGAACGTAAAATTTGCCCAGGAATCACGAACAGCGTAAATGCTAGGGTTGACTGCTACGTCATGTGAAGGACATGCAACTAAATAAAAGAGAAAAAAACAACAACAGTGGTTTGTGAACTTGGATGTTACGGTAGGTCAGCATGACCGAATGGATAGCGAGTTAGATCTTAAACATCCGGTGTGCTGATGCCAAGGTACCTGGTTCAACCCCTACACCTGTCATTTGTACTAAAATGTTTTCTCGTCCTTGACTTGGGGACGTAAATTACAAGTACCTCTGAAGTCAGAGTGGGTTCGCCTGATGGCGAGGGACACTGGAAACAGGGAATGGTAATCCACACTCTAAAATCAGTCCAGCGCACTAGAAGTAGTAGCTCGTGTATCGACTAAACTTTGAGTTCAAAACAGAGCGAACGAGAACGAACGAACGAAAAAAAAAAAAAAACACGCGCACGCACACACACACCCACACACTCAAAACACACACACACACAAACACAAAACACACACACACACACACACACACACACACACACGCACGGACGCACGCACACACACATGTTACAGAACAAAAATATCTGAAATTCGTGAACCAAAAGAAGAAATATACAAACGCTCTACAAGATCTTAACATGGAAGAAACGGGGCTCATCAACAGCTTCAGGTCTGGGACACTGACACACTTCGATCATAGTAAACGTCACGTGGTTCAGCAAGAACATTGACAGAAGGCATGGTCCCTGGCAGAAGTGTTCAGTTCAGTTAAAAGGAACAACTGAATTCAAAGGAACATTTCAGTTCGAAAGAATTGTGTAACCCCTGCTTGCTATGACAATGAATGGATATTCTGGATTATCACACTGTAAATATTGAACAGAGTTTGGCGTGGCCGAAAGGTTAGAAGCGATGGCTCTTAAATGTCTTGTGCGCTGATGGTAGGATAGTGAATTAATTTCCCACACCGGTCAGCTGAACTAAAACGTTGACTTCTCATTCAGAACGTAATGACAAACGACTGAACGTAAAATTGCATAGAATATCAAATCAACGTGGGGTTGATCGCAACCTCCTACAAAGGTGATGTAATAATTTTTAAATATAGAAAAAGCCAGATCTTGACCGCAGCAGCAGGATATGACAATGTAAAAGTAAACTGATTTTTACAACGAATAAGACATATCTTGGTTTGGCTTGTTATTTCTCAGTATCACAGCCTAGGTTTCTGAGATAAGTAGCACATTTATTTTTCTTCATATTCTTTCCATTGTTCTCATTTTTCAACTTTCCATTCATCTCATCCCCTTCTTATGCCTGAATGTAGTCACTGTAGCGTCGTCCCCGTGTTTTAAATGTATGTTGTGCGTGTATTTGTTTGCTGATAAGGCTAGTCGCTGCAGCATCCTGTGTTTTCCGTAATTATATTCTGTAAAGCCGCATTACTTTGTGTTATTTTATATTGTTATTTCTCCATACGATCTTAACATACACTTTTGTTTCATTTTATATTTTTAATACTGGAGTTTGACCAGCATCAGCACGCGCCTGCACGCTCAGCCGTAAGCTAGTTCATGACGTCACCTCCGTGAATGGTCTTGTGAAAGATAGACCGGTAATTTTGTTTCTCACGTGACTTCAATGGGTTCTCCGATAGCTAGTTGTTGCCAGCGATGCACAGGTTGTCTTTAACTGACAATTAGAGAAGCATTCTAACCTGCATCAGGCGCAGTGTTGCCATTTTAGTACTTTTCGCGCTAAATTTAGTGCTTTTTCAAGTCAGTTAGTGCGAACATTTTCCTTTTAGAGCGGCCGCGTAAATTTAGTGCTTCACAAATTTTTTGGGAGTGCTTTTTGGTGCTTTTTTGGGGTGGGTAAAAATTACTTTAAAATTCATTTTGGGAACACTAAAAAGCCGAATTTGAACTGAAGCAAGGGAATAAAACAGTCTTAGTACGTTACCGCGCAATATTCAACTAATTTAACTCCCTTTAATACGATTTAGCTGAAAGCGAACGCCATCTTGCAGACAAGTCCAAACGTCAATACATTAGCTTGTAATCGAGTTCATAATTTTGTGGTGTCTACATTATCCTTTCATTTAAGCTTATTTGTGTTTCACCATGAGCAAGAAATATTGTCAACATTTCAGAGAACAGTGGCTCAGTGACACGAGATTTCAAAAATGGTTGTTAAAAGTAGAAGGGGATAATACTAAGTGTTTTTGCAAATATTGCAAATGTTCAATTGCAGCCAGGTTAAATGATATTGAGAGGCACAAGAATACAACGAAACATCAGAAAGCCGAACAACCATTCAGTACACAAAGGCAAACAACAATTGCATTTGACAAACTGAAAGATGATGTCAAAGAAACAGAAGGATGCATGAGTTTGTTCATAGCTGGCCATTGTTCGCTTCGCGTTGTTGACCATTTAAGTGAACTCTGCAAGGTACACTTTGGTGACAGCAAAGGTTGCAAGAACTTTAAGCTTAGGAGAACTAAGTGCAGAGCAGTTATTTCAAATGTACTTGCACCATATTTCACAACAGACTTGACAGCTGATATTGGCAAAAGTAAATACAGCTTATTGATTGATGAGAGCAATGACATTTCTGAAACTAAGCTACTTGGAGTAGCTATTAGGTACTATTCAGAGACAAGAAAGCAGTTTGTGGTTACTTACTTAGATTTAGTTGAACTGAGTGACTGCAACGCACAGGCAATATGCAATGCGTTAAAAGATTGTTTAAACAAGAATGGACTTGAGTTGCAAAGACTAGTTGCACTCGGCACTGACAATGCGTCTGTCATGACAGGTGTAAACAATGGAGTATATATAAAATTAAAATCCGAAGTTCCTCATCTGGTACTAATTAGGTGTGTATGTCATTCCCTTCAGCTGGCAGTGTCACAGGCTGCAGCTGCTTGTCTGCCCAGGAACATCGAGTTCATGATTAGAGAAACATATAACTGGTTTTCTCACTCAAGTCTTCGTCAAGCAAAGTACAGGGAGCTTTTTGCTTCAATAAATGATGGACAACATCCGCTAAAGATTGTTCAATTAAGCCAGACACGATGGATGTCCATTCTATCTGCCATTGTCAGAATATTGCAGCAGTGGGTCGAGCTCAGAACTCATTTTGATGTAGCAAGACTCAACGAGCGCTGTTATACAGCAGAACTTCTACATTCTATGTTTAGCGACATGAAAAACTATGTGTATCTCATATTTCTCAAGCATATTCTCGGAGAAGTTCAAAGTGTGAATAAGAAATTCGAAGCAGATATACAGGATCCAACAAAACTACTCAGCGATCTTGTCCAGCTCATTGATTCTATCAGTTCAAAGATTGCTATTCCTGGGGAAAAAATAACAGAAAGTGATGCTATTCAAGATTATTTAGATCCTAATCCCAATCTAGGTTATGAGTTTGAGAAAGAAATAGCAGACTACAAAGTTTCCCGATGAGAAAGAAATTCGTGGAAGGTGCATCCAGTTTTTAATAGAGCTATTGACACAGCTGCGTTTACGTACACCCGATAACGTTCGAGTGTTGCAGTCCATGTCATGTCTTAGTGGAAGTGAATGTCTACAGCCAATGAAGCCCTGTATATTGGATCTTGCTAAAATGTTTGTAGAAGATGCAGCTACTCTCACCCGCATCGATTTCCAGTGGAGAAAACTTCATCATATGCAGTGGACACAGACCTCTGACACACTTGGACTGTGGGCAGAAATAGCCTCATACAGGGATGCCACCGGTGAAAATCCTTTCCAAGATCTTACAGATTTAGCTTTAACTCTGCTCATTTTACTTCATTCTAATGCGGACGTGGAGCGTATTTTCAGTCACATGGGAGTTATAAAATCAAAATTGCGGAATAGACTTAGCATAAAGAGTTTGACAGCTGTTTTGACTATTAGATATGGAATGAAAAGATATGGCAAATGCTGTCATGATTATAAACTACCTAAGGATATTCTGCGAAAAATTGGATCACAGGAGGCATATACATGTTTCTTTCAATCATCCTCCTCATCCTCATCATCGCAGGAGCAAACACAACAGGAAATAGCTACAGAAACTGAAGAGGAGTTGTTTGACTGGGATTTGGCAGATCTGGAATAAACTTCATTCTAATATTCAGTGATAATAATAAATTATAATGTGCTACTTTATAACATTTTGAATGAATACCGCCAGGCCTTGTTTTAGTGATTTCCCAAAAAAATAGTATTGCAATTTGGTGCTTTATTGGCTCGAAAGTAGTTCTGATTGGGATTTGGCGGATCTGGAATAAACTTCATTGTAATATGAAGTGATAATAATAAATTATACTGTGCTACCTTGTTACATTTGTAATAAAAACAGTTGGTGCTTTTTTTTTTTGGTGCTCCCTAAAAAATTTTGGTGCTCTTTAGTGCTTTTTTGGGTCGATTTTGGTGCTTTTTCATCAAAGGGAGATGGCAACACTGATCAGGCGTTTTCAGTTTCATTACCGCAACGAAGGCTGCAGGGACATGCAATATTGATTATGTAATCGTTATGTGACACAGGTGCGGCCATTGTTGCTTACGAAATGCTATATAATTACCGTTATGTGACCATATCGTGTATTGGATTCATAAAGTAATACAACATTGATGGGTACATCCGAGTAACTTCACTATATTACAGTCATGTATTGATCGGAAATAACAAGTGTCATCTCACGATGTGATCTTCTGCCTTGACATAAACGTCCGCGTCCAAGGACGAACAATGTATGCGTGAGCAAATACACGCACGTTATGTATGTGTATACAAGTGTGAGCTTATGAACCAAAACAGACACATTTACAATAAACAGCCCCTGATCAATACAGGCGACAACATGTGTATAAGTAAAGTTAGTTGCATATCCTTTACAGGACGTCGCTGTCAACAACTTAATTTTTTTTTTTTTTGGGGGGGGGGTGGTGGTTTATTGCTGTTTGTTAATATTTGCATAAATGGCAACAATTAATAATACTTGTTTTTAATAAGGAGATAATCCAATGACAACTCTTGCCGGTTGGTGTTGTGGATTCCTTGGTGTCTATTCTCGGAAAGATTGAGTTCTAAATCATAATCCCATGTATTAGCGTTCAGATTATGGTCCTGCATCTATTGGGGTAAGCCTGGAGTATATATTATTTTCTCCTGTCCCGGGGTGGAAAAGTACAATATCTATGGGGAGTGTGGTCTCCTTGAAATCGTCAGGGAGTGTGTTATTCTTGCAGTTGTCAGGGAGTGTGTTATCCTTGCAGTTGTCAGGGACTGTGTTATTCTTGCAGTTGTCAGGGACTGTGTTATTCTTGCAGTTGTCAGGGACTGTGTTATTCTTGCAGTTGTCAGGGACTGTGTTCTCCTTGCAGTTGTCAGGGACTGTGTTCTCCTTGCAGTTGTCAGGGACTGTGTTATCCTTGCAGTTGTCAGGGACTGTGTTCTCCTTGCAGTTGTCAGGGACTGTGTTATCCTTGCAGTTGTCAGGGACTGTGTTCTCCTTGCAGTTGTCAGGGACTGTGTTATTCTTGCAGTTGTCAGGGACTGTGTTCTCCTTGCAGTTGTCAGGGACTGTGTTCTCCTTGCAGTTGTCAGGGACTGTGTTCTCCTTGCAGTTGTCAGGGACTGTGTTATCCTTGCAGTTGTCAGGGACTGTGTTATTCTTGCAGTTGTCAGGGACTGTGTTATTCTTGCAGTTGTCAGGGACTGTGTTCTCCTTGCAGTTGTCAGGGACTGTGTTATCCTTGCAGTTGTCAGGGACTGTGTTCTCCTTGCAGTTGTCAGGGACTGTGTTATCCTTGCAGTTGTCAGGGACTGTGTTATTCTTGCAGTGTCAGGGACTGTGTTATTCTTGCAGTTGTCAGGGACTGTGTTCTCCTTGCAGTTGTCAGGGACTGTGTTCTCCTTGCAGTTGTCAGGGACTGTGTTCTCCTTGCAGTTGTCAGGGACTGTGTTATCCTTGCAGTTGTCAGGGACTGTGTTATTCGTGCAGTTGTCAGGGAGTGTGTTATCCTTGCAGTTGTCAGGGAGTGTGTTCACCTTGTACTTTGCAGGGAGTGTCTTCTCCTTGCACTTGCCAGAGAGTGTGCTCTCCTTGCACTTGCCAGGGAGTGTGTTCTCCTTGTACTTGCCAGGGAGTGTGCTCTCCTTGCACTTGCCAGGGAGTGTGTTATCCTTGCACTTGCCAGGGAGTGTGCTCTCCTTGCACTTGCCAGGGAGTTGCTCTCCTTGAAATCGCCAGGGAGTGTGTTCTCCTTGCTCTTGCCAGGGAGTTTGCTCTCCTTGAAATCGCCAGGGAGTATGTTCTCATTGCACTTGCCAGGGAGTGCATTCTCCTTGCACTTGCCAGGGAGTGTGTTCTCCTTGCAATCGCCAGGGACTGTGATCTCCTTGCGCTTGCCAATGTAAAAAACCAGCGAGCTCAAGAACATTCTGAAGACTATCCGATACCTTTTGTATGAGGCGGGGAACAGCCTGGAGCAGCACTAGTGTAATTTAAAATATTCGCAAACCGCCATATTATCAAACAGCCATGTTATCAAACTGCCTTGTTATCAAACCGTCATTTTATCAAACCGCCATATTATCACACCGCCATGTTATCAAACCGCCATGTTATCAAATCGCCATGTTATAAAACCACCATGTTATCAAACTGCCATGTTATCAAACTGCCATGTTATGTTTAATGACTGTATTGAAAATATTGCTGGTCCATGTTTTGTATTCACCCTCTGTAAAGTTCATGCAACATAATAGGTAAATACAAAACATGGACCGGTAATATTTTCAAACACTGCACTGTCATTATAAATACACGCTGTACTTTACATATAAGAACAGCAGTAACAGAAAATTTTCAAAACAACCCACGACATGATGAAATGAAACATAGCTGTCCGAGAAGGCATAACTGATCAATGGACCCGGCTGACATCCTGGACGACATGAGGGAGGCTGGACGGTTAGATGACTCAAGGGATAGATGTCATACTGCAACATTGAGCAGACTGCAAGAACATCAGGTCATTAGACAACACTGCCTTGCGGGAAGCCACAAATAAACAGTCACGGTGTAGTCAGTCGCTACACGCTTAGAGAGATACTGAGGAGATTATCTGAGACTTGTGGGCTAACAGTTCGAAGTGCAATGAGGGTGATCTATTGACTGACTAACTGACTGATTAACTAACCGACCGACTGACCAACTGGCTGGCTGGCAGGTAGACAGACAAACTACTTACCTAACTACCCCCCCCCCCCCAATCCATCCACCCTGGCAATAAAGTAACTGAGTGACTAACTGACCAACCAAGCAATTATTTCTGATATCACTTGTTATACACACGGGATCATTACATCTAAGGAAGCTGAAATGGCTCTACTGTCCGTGCCAAAACGAAATGTGTGATTGCTGGCCTCTGGGACATCTCAAGAGCGAACACCGAGGTTAAGAAAGGGATGGGGAGAAACGATACTGCCTATAATTGGTCGCCCGTTACACGATGAAATACAAATCGATGACCACATGTACCTACGACTAATGCAATCAGGAATCCAATTTAATACTAGCTGGAAGGCACTTGGTAGAGGACGGAGTAGACACCTCCGTAATCAACATACCACTGGAACAGAAGTATTCAGACTGGACATATTTTGATTAAATCAACGAATACGGAAAGTGAAATTGGTTATCTTTACGAGAACACACTCACAAGTGACAATGGACGTTGCGACTAGAAAGCCTTCGTCAACTTACACAAACAGACAGACGCATTATAAATAAATAAATTCGTGCTTTGGGTTTGTGGTGTGATAGACTCATCACATTTTATAGGTCTGAATGCACGGGGGAATGGATGGCTAGTCTTTCCCTCACTTAGCGAGACGACGCACACAGACGTCAAACCTTCGTCTGACCGCGCTCATGACAGTATCAGCACAGCTCCCTATCAGCTTCGTTAACGCAACCACCAAAAGACACACAATTACCTTTTTGTTTTAAATATCATAGGTGTCACTAAAGAGAGGTCAATGAGACGTCTGCATCCCAGGGCACACACAATGTGAGTGTTTGTTCCTTAGAATTCATGTCTCAAGGATCTGCGCTCGTCATCATCATATGCCCTGCCAACTGGCCTTCCACATAACTCGGTCCTCGGCGTTCTGGATCAGCTCTGGTCACGATATTACCCCCATGCCACCGTCTCAGTCCACCCAGTATCAAATACTTCGGTCTATCCTGCCTCGTTTTCCACTGATATTTCTTATCGTCGAGTTCAATGCCTCTTTTCTCATCACATAACCAAAACTGCTATGTGACTTGTTACGTATTTTATTAGTTAAAAAAAAAACAATTGTGTTCTGTGTCTTTCTGGTTTTGTTTTCTGGCAAAGGATTTCTAACTATAGCGTTAATTCTGTCACTTCTAATTGAGTTCTTGTAAAGTTGACCAATACCTCTTTCCGTTTTGATTAATTCATTAAATGTATTTTTACAGTTTTACTGCAGTTCAACTTATTTTATGACTCCACATATTCCGATAGAAACTTTGCACAAATGGGCATGTTCTGAGTCCTGTCACGTCATCGTTGGATAATAAAATCTAATAATTAACAAACCGTACGGTAGTCAAACAAACAACAATCTGTTACATCATAAATTTACCTCACTTCCGTCAACAGACATGGCCCAGACAATGGCGACGACCACGTGAAGGACAGTTGTACTTCCAGTCATCTTTGTAACAGATTTGAGTATCTTATCTGCAATAAATCAATCAATATCTTTGTTACTGTTACAGTAGTTTTAAAATAATACTCCTATGTTACTGTATTATTCATCTATTATTGTTATTCTGAACTCACCACTAATCCAGTGTTATTTCCAGGGTCGAAAGATTTCATTATATCCACAATATAGACACACATTCGTACATAAGTATTTGTGTGTATTTGTAAACTGGGGACACAAATATTCAAGGAAACGTAAAGAACCCTCACACACACCTCGATGCGTATAGGGAATATGGTGCTAACTCAACTTGTTATAGACCATTAGGCACTGGATGGGTGCTGCGGTCAATATCATGCTGCCCGTCATTACTTCTTAGAACATTTCCACGACCCATTTAAGGCTATAACCACCTGGCCATTCGGGACTATTTGAAAAAACAAACAAACAAACAAACAAACAAACAGTCCGCCTTGATGGGGATTCGAATACAAGACCAACATACCGGCAAGCAAATGCGATAATCAGTGCGCTACCGCTGCTCTGGGGGGGGGGGGGGGGGGGTATAATGCTATGGTTACATCCCAGTGGCCAACGGTACCCAGTAGCTGAGTTAGTCAGTATCACACCAGTTGTCTGACGTCCTAGAAAAGTTCTTATAGTTCCACGAATCAATTGGGCGCTATAAAGAAAACAAACAAACAAAATCAGGGAGCCGCGGTAACTTAAAGAAGAGACTCTCGCCTACCAGCCCGGTAGTCATGAGCTAGATCCCTGCCTGACTGCATCTATGCACGCACGCCTACTCATTCACCCCCCCCCCCCCACCTATGCACGCACGCCACTACTCATTCACTCCCCTACCTATGCACGCTCTCACTCATACACAACCCCACTGCTGAACTTGGTTAGTTTGAAGTTTTGAATTTTTCTCGAAGCTGATTAACGTAAGAAAATATTTACCCCAAGACAGCAAAAGAGGAGCGGCAACTGATTTGTGATGCAGAGAAATTTCGAAAGACTGCCAGAGGGGCACAGTTCTGCACTGGACAAGGCGCTTTGTGATGTTGGTGGTGGTGATGGTGGTGGTGATGGTGGTGACGATGATGATGATGATGATGATGATGATGATGATGATGATGATGGTGGTGATGATGATGGTGATGATGATGATGGTGATAATGGTGAGGACGAAGACGATGACGATGACGATGACGATTATGATGATGACAATGATCAACCTGGTGACGACGAAGATTCACGTCTGTAGTTCTGCATTCTAGTTACTATTATTTTTTGGAGCGAGTTGGCGTTTCTAGTTCTGCATTCGCGTGAAGAGGTGGAGGAGGAAGAGGAGGACAAGGGGGAGGAGGACAAGGGGGAGAAGGAACAGGAGAAGAAAAAGAAGACAAGGGAGGAGGAGCCAGAGAACGGAAAACGAAGAAAGATGTCGGTGACAACGATCATACTAATAGCCATTAGTGTCAAGAAAAAGAAACTGACGCATAAGCCATCCGTTTAGAAATAGGATGAAATGCATCTTTAATCAAAGTATGGCAGCCGTGGGTGGAGGATGGGATCGCATTCCTACTGACCCTCCAAACGTCTGCCCTAGAAGTGCCAATCCTAATTTTGCATTTACCTCACGAAGAATTGAATGCCGTCCTGTGGTTCTTGAAGTATAGATTGAACGTGACAAAAATACAACAATTTTCCACGAATCAATTTTCAATAAGAAGCACGGAACAAAAAGAAAATTTGGACGACATTTCTAGTCTGTTAAACATGTTCGGACGCATTATGAAGTTCCTTAATTGATGAACTGAGAGCTTTCAGACTAAGTGCTTCGTTTTATCTTACACCAGATTTGCGTCCATGTCTTCGGGTTCTTGGAAATGGCTATGGCAAGAAAAGTGTACTTCGGTATTTTTTTCGTAGCATTGCACTTCCACAGGAAAAAATAAAATCTGTCTTTAGAGTTGTCTAATGCATTCCCTATTATATTTCTTTTCCATTGTTTTACTTTCCATTCATTGATTAGTAATCACCTTTTGTCAATACATATTTTCTCTACATGTTTGATCTAACGTTGGTGGTGTCGTACAGGGTTGCCAGATCGCAGTGATAAAAAAAAAAAAAACAGCCAAGTCATGAAATAAAAAAAAAAATCAACAAATTGCCCAATAAAACTATCTATTAAAAATATGTTTGTATCACATAAAACCTCTTCTTCAGTTTAGTTTAGTTTAGTCGTTGTATCACCATCACGGCACACAGTTTAACCCATAAGTGCTCCGTTTTCCTCCTAACTCAAACCTGAGTCTGGAGAAGCTCAGCGCAATGCACTGAACTCCGTTGCATCATTTAAGTATTCCCCTTCATTGTTGAGAAATTCAGTACAGGATTCCTTATTAGTGATATGCACTTCGTTCGGTTCAGTTTTATCTGACCAAGAGTGCTGCCACATCCATGGGCTACCATTATTTCACCTAAGTGATCGATGGTGCGTATGGCACTATGGCAGGCCATGCTAACAGCTGCCACATCCATGGGCTACCATTATTTCACCTAAGTGATCGATGGTGCGTATGGCACTATGGCAGGCCATGCTAACAGCAATTTGTTACTCTGTTAATTTGACTATCATCAATTTTCTTATTTAGTTTTATCACTGAAAGTGATATCGTCCCGACAGGGTCGTACTGGTCGTTTCAAATCCCGAAACAACCAAATAATCAACTGAAAGTGTTTTTTGTGAAGAAGATGGCGCGCTCCGCTTATGTTTTTCTGTTGTTTCATGATTTGCGAGATTTGAAAGTCTTGGAACAATAATACACTGGCACAATTTGCTTTATGCCTATTCAGAACCATCAGTGGATTTCTTGAGCCACCCAAATGAGCCTTGAGTTCTTCCCAATTTATTAGAATGTTGAACATTACTTTTCCCCGGACAATCCAGCGAATAATTCTGTCGATGAGTTCATAATTTTGAATAAATCTTTAAATGCTTCTCGTCTTAGATTGCTATCTCATCATGTTCCTCTTGTACCTTGCGGTGTCGAGGTGAAGTATAAACTTCGTGAGAGTGCCCGGTTATGGGCTTCGTATATCGACATTCCCATGGATTCTGTTATTCCCTCAGTCCAACGTTTACGTGGTCGGCCTCTTCCTCTGTTTCCATCTGGTCTGTACATCATTGCTTGTTGTGGCATGCTGTTGACTGGTAGCCTACTTGCATGGCCAAACCATTTGACTTGCTGCTTTCTAATAAAATCTAGAGCAGCTTTAACCCCTACTTTAGTCCTGATTTCTTCATTTCTGATCTTATCTCTTCTTGATACGTTGAGTATTCTTCTCAGAAACCTCATTTCTGTTGTTGTGATTTTTCTTTTCTCTTTTTCTGTCATTGTCCAGGTTTGGCATTGGTAGCAGAGAGTTGGTAGGAAGATTGTGTTGTAAAGTGCTTTCTTAGTAGTTATTGATACATGTTTGTTCTTTAGTATTGGTGCCATTTGTCCAATGAGTTGATTTGCCTTATTGCACCTATTTTCGATCTCGTCTTCTGATCTGCCATTTGATGATATTATACTTCCTAGATACTTGAAGCTCTTTACTTGTTTCAAGGGATGTTCGTTTAGGTGAATTGTTGCTGTTTGTTCTTCTTTAGTTATAGTCATTACCTCTGTTTTGCTTTTGCTAATTTTCATGTTATGTTCCCTACACATTTCGTTTAGACTATTCATGTGGTCTTGTAATTCAGCTTCTGATTTTGCTATTAGTGCTTGGTCGTCCGCAAACAGGAGTTCTCTAATGGTTAGATTTGCAGATGGTTCTTCTTCTGTGTTCTCGTCATGCGGTATTCTTGCTGTCTCTGCTTGGCTGGTTTCTTTACATATGTTGTCTATATATGTTATGAACAAGAGAGGGGACAGGACACAACCTTGTCGTACTCCAGATCTTATGGTGAAGGGTTCTGAGTGTTCTCCAGTTGCTCTCACTATGCATTCACTGTTGTTGTATAAACTTCTGCATAGGTTTGTTAGATGTGTACTCACTCCATATTGTTTAAGGATTTCCCACAGCTTGTTTCTATCTACCCTATCAAATGCCTTTTCTTGGTCGACAAAGGCTAAGTAGAGTGTTTCATTGAATTCAATTGATTTTTCTATAAGTTGTCTAAGAGCAAAAATGGCGTCTGTGCATCCTTTGTTTTTCCTAAATCCAAGCTGCGTTTCGCTTAGCTGGGGTTCTAAAGTAGTTCGTAATCTAGATTGCTATGTCTAAACCAATTTGGTATTTCTGTCAGCAAAAGTCCAATGTTTTAAGGTAGTTTTGACACTGTATATTTGATGCACAATGCTAATGAATGGCAAACACACTTATACTGAACACATGAAGGAGATACATCTGTCATTCTGGACCAAACTGAATTGTTGCATCCAACCATACTGGAAGCACCATCGGATGCAAAACCAATGCAATTTTTTAATGATTGATTACATTTTTCAATTTCATCCTAATTTTCAGCTAATTTAACTTTGTCATCAATTTTCTTGCTTATTGTCACCACTGAAAGTGGTTTTTGTGAAGAAGATGGCGCGCTCCGCTTGTGTTTTTCTGTTGTTGCATGATTTGCGAGATTTGAAAATCTTGGAACAATATTACAATGGCACAGTTTGCAATATGCCTGTTCAGAACCGTCAGTGGATTTCTTGAGCCACACAAATGTCTTTTCCCATTGATCATTATATTTCCGATTAGTATCATAAGATGGTTTCCACTTTGGCATGATAATAGGCTCAGTCAATAATATTTAATAAGAAATACTTGCGACTTGCGATTGCGATGAAGGTATAATTAATTTGAAAACTTAACTAAACAGTAAGCTGCGCAGTGCGTCAGTACGCATAGAACATGGCCAGATAAGCTTATCGTTTTGTATGTGTTTTTGCTTAAAAATAGTAACACAAAACAACAATTAACTTGAAAAATTCAAAAATAGGCATATATACCATTAAATGTTTTTAAAAGCCAAGAAAAAGCCAACAAGCCAAACTGATTTTCTGACGCCAAACCTGTTTTAAAAAAGCCAAATTTGTCAAATTTGGCTTCAAAAAAGCCAATCTGGTCACCCTGGTCTACAGTACTGATGAGATGGCACATGATGACGACATCCAGTACAAGATCATATTTTGACGAGGGGTACGAGAAGTGAGATTCTGGAAAAAGTTGTGAAAACTGGAAATATCGATAGTGAGAGACAAAGGGAGAATATGCCGGGTGGGTTGACCGAGTGGCGCGGACTACGATCAGCGGTCGAAATTGTCAACACGAGGACAGATGTTTCTGGAGACACTTGTCGTGGGGTATGATGATGACGACATCTAGCATGAGTACATATCTTGGTGATATTACGAGGCGATATAGTCTAGACTAGAGAAGGTTGTGACAGCTGGGGAGATCCAGGGAGTTATAGACAGGGGGAGAACACGGATAAGTTGACAGAATGGCACGGAGGACGCAGCTGCATGAGATATCCAAGGATAGGAAGACTTCAAGTAAATTGGTTGATGGTGTATCATCGTCATCATGCGCCATGCCGATAAGCATGGGCAGTCGTGTTTTGTCATCTCACTCGATCACCAGAGTCGTGGATCAGCTAAGTGTTCGTGTCTCGACCATACCACATTGTCAAGCATGTCATCCATGTATTTACTTCTCTGCCCTCCCCTTGTTCTCTTCCCCTAGATCTTGCCACTTGTCACCAAGTTCTCCAATTCATTTTTTCTCATAACATGAGTAGTATATAGGTACATTATCCAGCGAATTTTTGAGGATCTTATATAAATCAACCATTTATCGATCCTGATCCTGACAGGGCGATAACTCCTCGGGTATTTTAAGTAGGTGGTCAGGGGTGTTGCCAAGTGACTCATCAGAGGTGGCGTGCGTGGTCAAGTAATTATAGGTACGACATAAAACAACAATAAAGAAAACAAACGATTCAAGTAAGGTACATAATAATTTATTTTTTTTAAAACATATATAGAAAAGAAGAAAAAAAAAAAGAAGAAAAAAAAAAACGGGAAAAAAAAACAGTCAAGTGACCCCTTAAATTATAGGTAAGGGTGTGCGATGACGTGCTCAAGTGGTGGTCAAGAGGTGGTCAAGCGGTCAAGGGGTGGTCAAGTAATCCTTTAAATTGTAGGGGAGAGTACGTGTAGTGATATGGTGGTGGTTAAAGTGTCAATGGCATGGGCAAGTGGTGGTCAAGCAGTGGTCAAGAGGTGGTCAAGTGGTCGAGTGACCACTTAAATTGTCGGGGAAAGTAGGTGTAGTGATATGGTGATGATCATGAGGTGGTCAAGCGGTGGTCAAGTGGTGATCAAGCGGTGGTCAAGTGGTCAAGTGACCCCTTAAATTGTAGAGGAAGTTACGTGTAGTGACATGGTGGTGTTTAAAACGATCGCTGACATGGTCAAGTGGTGGTCAAGTAGTGGTCAAGCAGTGGTCAGGTGGTCAAGTGACCACTTAAATTGTAGAGGAGAGTGCGTCTTGTGATGTGGTGATGATCAAGAGGTGGTCAAGTAGCGGTCAAGTAGTGGTCAAGTGGTGGTCAAGCGGTGGTCAAGTGGTCAAATAACCCTAAAATTGTAGAGGAGAGTGTGTCTTGTGATGCAGTTATGATCAAGAGGTGGTCAAGGAGTGGTCAAGGAGTGGTCAAGAGGTGGTCAAGTGGTCAAGTTACCCCTTAAATTGATGGGGAGAGTACGTATAGTGACACGATGATGATCAAGATGTGGTCAAGTAGTGGTCAAGTGGTGGTCAAGTGGTCGAGTGACCACATAAATTGCACAGGAGAGTAGGTGTAATGACATGGTGATGATCAAGAGGAGGTCAAGTTGTTAGGTCTAGAGATTGGGGTGTCTCAGTCATGAAGTATCAAACTGTCTGCTGTGGGAAGGATGGCGCTGATCAGTGCGAGTAGGTTCTAATACGTTTATCGCTATTGTCTACAATTGGCGTGGTTGTATAGTAATAATAGTAGAGTTGTTTCGTAGTAATATTAGTCATCATCATCAAGGGCCATGTTAGGTGGTATTTGTAGTAGTGGTAGTGGTAGTGGTAGTGGTAATGGTGGTGGTAGTAGTGGTGGTCGTGGTAGTAGTGGTGGTCGTGGTGGTGGTGGTGGTGGTGGTGGTGGTGGTGGTGGTGGTGGTGGTGGTGGTGGTGGTGGTGGTGGGGTGGTGGTGGTGGTGGTGGTGGTGGTGGTAGTAATACCAACAATAGTACTAATTATCATCATCATCACGTGTCTTACCAACGGACGTATCACCCACACATTGCGATCTCCAACACCATTGAACAATTCCGGGGTTGACCCACACTACAGAAATCCCCAATTAACGGCATTACCTTCATGTAATGGTGGTACTCATAGTACCAATAGCACCAGTAGTAATAGTCACCAACATCAGCAAGAGACCTATCGCCTGACATTGGTCAGTATGACACTCCATAAACTATGATCTCCAACACCATGGATACAAATAGTATTAATATTGGTAGTAGTAGTAGTAGTAGTAGTAGTAGTAGTAGTAGTAGTAGTAGTAGTAGTAGTAGTAGTAGTAGTAGTAGTAGTGGCGGCGGCGGCGGCGGCCGTGGTGATGGTGGTGGTGGTGGTAATAGTAGGAGTAGTAGAATAGCGAGGGTGCTTGTTGTTTCACTAAGTATTTGTATATCGTATGTAGTATAAAGCTAGTTTATGTTGTATGCTATGTAAGGTGTTACTGAAATATCTGTATTTTGTAGTTCTAAGAGGTGAGGACGTCATAACCCACCACTCTATCATCTTATTGATAGTGTCTCCAGTGCCGCGAAAAAGGCTCATTGTGAGATATCGATCATTTCTAAAAGCGACTGCATCCGGGGTGCATGCCCATTACGAGCAAACAACGATCCGACACTTAAAAGTTAACTACAAGGCAAATGGTGTCGAGTATAGTGTAACGTACAAAACTTATTAGGTCATCGGTTGTCCATTCCATCACGGTCGACAAATAGGCGCTCACTAACTTCACAATATGCTCACTCAAATAAACATATAGGATAATAAGGCACCGACCCAAACAAGGAAAACGGACAAAAACAAGGGGGACAAACAAGGAAAACGGACAAAAACAAGGGGGGAAAATGACATAAGCGTCAAAATATAACACATACAAAGGCAGATACAGCAGTGACTAAAAATAATAAAATTGACACGACAAAATAACACACACACACACACACACACACACACACACACACACACACACACACACACACACACACACACACACACACACACACACACACACACACACACACACACACACAATGAAAACTGAAACAACCAATGAAAAATCGCTGACACGAACATTGGAAGCTGACTCAAACACTAAACAAGGTACCTAAAGAAAAGCTAAACTTTGTTAACCAAAATGTGAAAGTAGGAAAATGTGATACCCAAATGTAAAACAAATAGCAAGAGAGGAATACCTCGTCCCAACTTATAAAAAGTAGGAAAATATGTCAACCAAATGGGAAAAAGTTAGGCCAAATACAAAAATATCTAACTCAAACTAATGAAAAGTAGGGAAACTTTGTTAACCAAAGGAGGGGAAAAACCTAGGTTAAGTAGGAAAATCTGTTACCCAAAAGTGAAAAATGTCGGCCAAATACAGAAATAGTTCGTCCACACGTATCCAAACTAGGAAAATTTGTTAGTCGAACAGGATAAAATATTGCCCAAGTAGGGAAATTTGAGAGCCGAATGTGAAAAAATATAATCCAAAGAGAGGAATATCTCGTTCCAACTTATAAAAAGAAGGAAAATTCTCAACCAAATGAGAAAAAGTTAGACCAAGTATAGTAACATCTCAACCAAACTTATGAAAAGTAGGAAACTTTGTTAGTCAAAGCGAAAAAACCTAGGTCAAGTAGGAAAATCTGTTAGCCAAATGTGAAAAAATGTCAGCCAAATACAGAAATACCTCGTCCGCACTTATTAAAATTAGGAAAAATTTGTTAGCCAAATAGTAAAAATATTGCCCAAGTAGGAAAATTTGATAGCCAAATGTAAAAAAAAAATATCACCCAAAGAGAGGAATATCTCGGCTAGACTTATAAAAAAGTAGGAGAACTATTTGCCAAATGGGAAAAAGTTAGGCCAAATACAGAAATAGCGCAACCAAACATTAAAAAATAGGAAAATTGATAACTAAACGGGAAATATATTGACCAACTAGGGAAATGTGTTACTCAAAGAGGAAAAATAATGACCAAGTAACGAAATACATCGCTCAAACTTATGAAAACTAGGAAACTTTGTTAGCCAAAGGGAAAAAAAAAACCTTGTTCAAGTAGGAAAATCTGTTAGCCAAATGTGAAAAATGTCGGACAAATGCAGAAACAGTTCGGTCACACGTATGCAAACTAGGAAAAGTTGTTAGCCAGATAGGAAAAGTATTAGCCAAGTAAGAAAATTTGATAGCCAAATGTGAAAAAAGTATCAGCCAAAGAGAGATTTTTCCAGTTGTCACGATGTTCTCCAATGCTTCTCTTCTCATCGCATGATCAACAATTGCTACTTGAATCTTTCTTAAGATTGTTTATAATGTTTAAGTTTCATTATCCTCTCTCACGCAATCGTTGTCAGTTATTCTGGCGTTCCATGGATGATAAGGTAGGAATGGCTTTTGCCCCAATCGGAGTTAAAAGACGAAAGAAGAAGAAACAAGGCTTATGATGATGATGATGACGATGATGATGATGATGATGATGGCAACACTCAGTACGAGTACATATTTTGGTAAGGTTATGGCACGAGATAGGGTTGTGATAACTGGGAAGATAAACGGAGCTATAGACAGGGGAGAGCATGCTGGGTTGACAGAATGGCACGGAGGACGATCAGTGGTCGAAACTGTCAACAGTACAGAAGGCAGAAGTTTGTGCAGGAACATGATTGCTAATGCCGCGTGTCACCGCATATGATGATGATGATGACTTAACTATCCAACAAAGACAAATCAGATCACAGAGTCCTATCTCATAAATCTCCAAATTATTATATGACTGCCGTTAAGTATAATCCAAGACATAGTGAATGGTTAAAACTTATACGTGACCAAGCCTAGGATTCTTTTTATTCTTTCGTTCGCTTGAAATATGTCTATATCTGCAATGTTGTCTCTTGTATGAATTTAACTGTCTTTTTCAGTTCACACAGTCGTCCATAGAGTTTATCTTCCACTGTCGTCTCTCTAGGCCAGAAGGTTTGCCTAGATATGTTATATTTTGGGCAGTCTTGGAGTATGTGCTCTGCTGTCTGCAAGGCCAATCTACATGTGCACATGGCTGTTTCACCAATCTTGAATTTTGTATACATGTGGTTGCGTAATCTATTGTGTCCTGTTCTGAGTCGCAGAATAATGACTTGTTCTGGTCTGTCCATAACGTGGTAGTCATCTTGAGCAGGTTTTGGTGGCTTTCTGACTGATTTGATCATTCTTTTCTTTTGGTGGTATGTAACGGGCACATCAGGCTGTTCTTCTTTGGCTCCTTCCTTAGCCAATTGATCAGCTCTGTCGTTTCCGGGTACTCCACAGTGGGATGGTATCCACTGTATGGTGACCTTATGCTGACTGCTAAGTTCAGAAAGTAGTGTCCTTAGTACTGGCAATTTCCCAGACAGGAGCGCCTCGAGTACTGATTTTGCATCTGTCAGTAGCACCACAGGTTGTGTACCATTGCTGGTATTTAGTAATTTCTCTGTTGCTATCTTGATTGCCTCAATTTCAGCATCATAGTTATGGCAGTACTTTCCTGTCGGTACTCTGGCTGTGTCCCTAGTATTATTTGGGTATTCTATGTACACTCCCGCTCCTCCATTTCGAACAGCATTTTGTGCCGACCCATCTGTGTAGACTCGGATCCAGAGGTCCTGTGGGTATTCTTCATCAAGGAAGCTGAGAGTGGCTGTTCTGCGCTGCACACTGTTCTGTTCTTCCTTGTCAAATATTCCTCTCACTTTTGTCTGGATTTGTAATGATAGTCTATGCTCATCTTTCCATGGAGTTCGCTCTGGAATAGTTGTTAGGGGGATACCAACTGTGGGCAGATCGGTGGTTTCTCTGCAGAGTCGTTTGGCCTGGTGGATAAAACTACTTCTTTTCAACCGCCCCATAGCTAGGTTTTCAAATCTGTTCTTCATAGGGTGGCCTGGCAAGCTGAGGAACTTTTCTGCTTGTATTAGCGTTTTCGTATCTCTGCGCTCACTCAGTGCTTGTGTCCTCCCCATCTTCTCCATTTCCACTATAGGGGTTGATCTCATCCCTCCTGTGGTGACTCTAAGTGCTTGATTTTGCACCTTGTCCAGCTCATGTAGTGTGGTTTTTGATGCTGAACACGACGCAGTTGACCCATATTCCAGGTGTGGTCGTATGCTCTGTTGGTAAACTTTGCTAAGTATTTTCCCACTGGCTCCCCATGTGGTTCCACTTAGCTTTCTCAGGATGGCTATTTTCCTTCTGGCTTTTGCTACTGCTTTGTTGATGTGCTTTCTCCATGTCAGCCTGCCATCAAATGTTACTCCAAGGTATGTTGGTTCTTTATCTTCTCTTAGGGGTGTTCCATTTATCTGGATGATCCCTGCCTTTTGTTTTGAAGAGAGGGTAAATAGAGTGGTGCTGCACTTGTCAGTGTTTATGCTGACACACCATCTATTTGCCCATGCAGCAAATGTATCTACAGCTCTTTGTAGCAATTTGGTGGCCACTGATGCATGTTCATTTGTGCTCCATAAAACCAGGTCATCGGCGTACATTGCCGCTTTAATTCCATGCGGTAGATTAGCAACAAGATCATTGATGAAGATTAGAAAAAGTGTGGGGGACAAGACTCCGCCCTGGGGAACACCGTGACGCAGTAGTACTTTCTTGCTCTTGAGTCCGTCTATCTGTACTCGGGCTCTTCTGTTGTGCAAGTATGCTTTCACCCATTTGTACATTCTTCCATTGACTTTGCAGTTTCTCAGTTTCTTCATCAGACCTTCTTTCCAGACTTTGTCAAAGGCTTTCTTCAGATCTATCCATGCCGCAAGCACCAGCTTCTTCTCTTGGAATGCATCCTCAATTTCTTGAGAGAGGTAGGTTGTCTGATCTTCCGTAGAGAAGCACTGCCTAAAGCCAGCCTGCTGTGGCACAAGGATGTTTTTACTTTCAATGTACCACTGCAGTCTGTGATTGATGATGCGCTCCAGTGTTTTGCAGAGACAGCTGGTGAGGCTAATTGGTCTGTAGCTAGAGGCAATGGAACCATCTTTCCCTGATTTTAGGAGGGGTATCATGATTGCTTCTCTCCAGGCTTGTGGAACACTGCCTAAGGTCCAGCTGTTATTGAAGATCTGCAACAGCTTTGCTTTGGCCTCTGTTCCTAGGTTCCTGATCATTTCATTGGAGATACCATCAGCTCCTGGTGACTTTCTCATTTTCAGTTTTGATATGGCTAGCTCCAGTTCGCTGATTGTGATGGGTGCCTCCAGAACCTCATGTACTATTTCCTTCTGTCCTGTATGTTGTCGTTTCTCTCGAATCTCTTGTTGTTTCTCTGGACTAATTTTGATATTGTTATCTTGTGCGAATGAGTCCGCAAAATGGTCAGCTGCTTGCTTTCTTGTTAAGATGTTTCCATCTTTATGTAGTGCAATTTTTGAGTTTCTCCCTGTGCCCTCATCGTTAAGTTGTTTTATTAGCTTCCACAATTTCCTTGTGTCTTTTTCAAAGTTCAGAGACTCCGTTTTCTCCTGCCAGCTTTTCCGTCTAGCCTGCAGCTTGGCCCTTTGAAATTTGGCTTTTGCGTGCTGGAATTTATTGTGGTGCTCTTGGCTGGGTGTGGCCTCTGCTTGCTTTCTACACACTTCCACATCGTTATGCAACTGTTCCAGTTCACTACTCCAGTAGGGTTTATATTGTTTACGGGCTCCTCTTGGTACTGTTTCTCGCGCTGCCTGTAGTATGCATTTCCCAAACTCTTCAACTACTTTATTTATGTCTTTCTCAGTGTTCAGGTTTCTAACCAGTATGCTGGTGCGATGCTTGTACATTGCCCAGTCTGCTTTCTTGTAGTTCCACCTCGAGAGGGTGCTGCTTTCACTTACAAGCTCATTTTCTACGGTTAGAAAGACTGGCCGATGGTCACTGCCACCAAGTTGTTTCCCAACAATTCGTGTAATGTTCCACTCCAGGTCTGGTGAATGAAAAGCCAGGTCAGGTGTAGTTGTAGTGTGCCATGATCTCGAGTAGAAAGTATGTGGGTCGGACGGCTTGTTAATCAAGATGAATCTATTCTCATCCTGCCAGTCTTCCAGTCTCTCTCCTCTCTGGTCCATGTGATCATAGCCCCAGCTCTGCGAGTGGCTGTTGAAATCGCCACACACAATCATTTTTTCTTTTAATGGTAGTGTGTCCAGTGCCTGTGGGCAGTCACTTGGACAGTAGTAATTGATCAGATGTAGGTCTGTATTGCCTGTCTTAAGTTTAAGTGTCTGATACTCAGCCCCTTCCATGTAGACTTTGATTTGGGAAGCAATGATGTTATTTTTTACAAGGGTCAGTATCCCACCTTTTCGCCTGTCCTTTCGGTCAGATCGGTAACACTGGTAGCCTCTGATTTTGAAGGCTATATTTTCGTTGAGGTGAGTTTCTTGCAAGCAACATATGCTTACTTTTTCTTGGTCCAAGATGTTTTCTAATTCTATTTTTTTTTGTTGCTGACTCCCTCCGCATTCCAGTGCATTATTTTAAGTCTTTGTTTAGTATGGCCAGTCATCATATTCTCATGTCCCCTGGCTCCACAGGACATCTGAGAAGGACCTCCAGTATTTGTGGTTGGACCCTTTCGAGACATAGGGCCCGGCACTGCACCTGCCTGGGGTCCAAAGCAGGGCGAGCACCATAACATTTAGCAGTAGTCGACATATTCCATTTTGCGTGATTGCGTGGCATCCTGATTTCTGTGGTGCGCCTCCTGGCTGGTTGCCTCCGTCTTCAGCACCTTTCTTTGCTAGAGCAGACTGTGGTCTCACTCGAGTGTAGATGTGTACGCGCGCACACACGTGTCTGCACATGCATGTACGTGCATACACATCTAGAGCATACTGGTTATTTTTCGGCGCCAGAAACTCGCCGTCGCCCCTTCTCCTGTTAGTAGAAACAGTTCCGCCACGTGAAGGCCAGGAGTTGGACTTTTGCTGCAGAGGTTATGTATTCACGAGCCATTGGGGTATTTAAGCAATGTTGGGCGCTCACCCCAACACTGCGCCCCGGCTACATACAGCAACATTTGGAACCAAGCCAAGGATAAAAATAAATGCATGTCCTTCGCAGGTTGCTGAAATCACTCCCATCCCCTATTGGCTTTGATTCATTAGGCAATTTTACGTTCAGTAGTTTGCCATTGCTTTCTGAAAGGAGAAATCAACAAGGTCAATTGACCAGCGTATTGAAGGAACCCACTACGCCACAGTCAGAAGAAAACTTTAAAACGTGTTAACCTTCTCAGCCAAACCTAGAACAGACAACACAAGCTGTGTGAGCTCCGTGGCTCATCTTGGGACAATCCTGCAAAGTAAATTTAAGATACCGTCAGTTATTCCCCATGCAATCGCAAGCCATTTGAACACAAATTGCATTACCCATGAAACAAGATTACGATGGAAAGTCATTAAGTTAACAGAAATGTGATAAAGTGCATGCAAGCAATTTCAGTCTCCAGTGAAGAAAATATTTAAGAAGCAGGAATTCATTGGGAAAGTCACGATGACCATCTTTTAGGATATCAAGAGCTTTATGTTGGAGCATTTACAGAAAATGGATGAGGCTGTGACGAGTGCTAGATGCAGTGACATGCTAGTGAGAAACTTGAAGCCTGAAAACGATCGAAATGCCTGGGACTTCTTCCATAACGAGTACTGCTGCTGCACGACAACGCCCGCCCATACGGCTGCGCATGCAGTGGTGGTCTGAAATTTGAGGTCTGGAAACATCCAGCATACAGTACAGATTTGGCTCCATCGGACGTTCACTTTTTGTTTGAACATTCAACGGTGTAAAATTGGTTTAAGGCCACACCGAAAAAAACTTTTTTCTAGAAGGCAACATGGTGGTGAACAGGTGGACCTAGTGTGCTGTTTGGCAAGGGGGGGGGGGGGGGGGGGTGCTGTGCTGAGAAACAACACACAATTTTTGGTTCCACCAATGTAAAGAAGTTATTCGTGAAAGTCGTGTTACTTAGACTTCCCCAAGCATGTCACGAATATGAAGCACTTGTCTACAATTTTTTTTATGGGATACATTTGTAATTTAGTTTAAATTTTTACCGTGCTTTGCTTCCTTTAAGGGCTCCGGTAACACATAGGCGAACTCAGTTCTTAACCTTCTGGGTGGGTGGGGGGGGGGGGGGAAGAGACGTTTGTTGGACAATGTGTACATTTCAGGGACTAATCCTCCCTCACAATATGGCTGCCAGTCAGAGAAAAAGCAAAAGCATCTGGTCTATTGTAGTCTATATTACTTCATCTGCGGGGTGCACTATCATGCCAGGAAGGAGTTTATAACGATCAATACCCCTCTTAACAATATGGCTGCCAGAGTCAGGGACAAAGCAAAATCATCTGGTCTATTGCTGTCTATATTACTTCATGTGCGGGGTGCACTATCATGCCAGGAAGAAGTTTATAACGATTAATACCCCTCTTAACAATATGGCTGCCAGAGTCAGAGAAAAAGCAAAAGCATCTGGTCTATTGCTGTCTATATTACTTCATGTGCGGGGTGTACTATCATGCCAGGAAGGGGTTTATAACGATCAATACCCCTCTTAACACCCACTAGTGGCATCCTGGACAGACACGAGTGTGGATAACAAAGAGAGGACCGACCAAGGTGTCGACTGTGATGAAGTCTGTTGAGATCTTACACTGTGCACGTTATCAAACTGCAAGACAGCGACAGCAATCCTCTACGATAATGGTTGACAATCAGCACCCAAGCCTTGCTTTTATCGCTTGCTGACCTCACCGACATGCTCGGAATAAAAATGTTGCTCGTCTACCAGGATAGAATCAAGTCTCTGTTCAAGTCGTTCACCAGTAAGGAACACAGTTCGGCAAGGATTCGACAACAAAATCAACAACATAACAACAGCAACCACTCGTGTGCCGATCGGTCATGGACATATATAAATGTTTCAGTATATTCCCAAAAGGTCTTATAGTGTGTAAATGGGCTTTACAACTGTATGCTTATTTGTTAAACACAGAGACCACAAACAAACGGTTGCATGATTTATTGCCTGGCATATTTCGCTGCATTTCGTCAGGTCCCCAGAGTAATCGCAAATGTAAAATTAAATCTGTTGGTTTACACAAAATTGGTTGCAACCGCCTAATTGTTAGACATTTAAACCGTTAAGCCTCTGGAGTGTTTTTGCATATGGCTATGGTTTGCAATCGCATTTTCCTCATGTTGGACTGAGTTTAGTGCGTGGCGCGACACTGTGAGCTGTGAATTTCGTTTGGAATGTTTTTACATCTGTCCCCGCTTGTTGTAGCGTGAACTGCATGTTCGGAACGATGGCGGTCGGCCGGCCGGCCTGTCGCAGAATTGACTGGATTGCCCTTTTAGGTTCACGAGTGGATTTTTCTCGAAGCTCCTGGGAGTTGTCGCTGGAGCTATGGTGTTCGTGCTGTGTGCGATGCTTTCAGAGAGCCGCTCTGCAGAAAGGGATCGAGTCATATGGAATAAATCCCGGGGCAATGAAGCTGATCCTCTCGACTTTTAATGCAGTGATGTGTGGCTGCTGGTTTACTAGTGACTGCCGCTTCCATCGACGATGAATTATATTTTCTGGGGCAGACTTCTGTGTTGGCATTCTGACAGCAACATTATGCACAGTGTACCTGTGCGGGCTGTTGGCTTGTCGAGACTCCTGTCTATTCCATTGTTCATATAGGGCAGTGAGGAGCATTTTGCGTGATATTCACTGGCACAGGAACGGAGCATAATGGGGACAACCCGTTGCCGTGAAGTTGGAACCGCGACTAATGAGTAATGACTAATTGTTAGAGCCTTTTTTCTATTTCAAATTTGCGATTACTATAGGGATAACAAATGCTTCTTGTGTGAACAATATCAGTGACTATGATTTAAGTATAACTTTAAACTATAACTCATTTATTCACTTCAGATGATATATAATTATGCAGTCCGCACCTGACGAGATGCAGCGAACTATTCCAGATAATAAATCGTAAAACCAATTGTTTGCAGCTTCTGTGTTTACATTCACCAAGGGAATACATTGTTTTTAAATATGCTTTCACACATATTTCTCTGGGATATGATACACATGAAATTAACGACATAATTTTCTTTCTCGCTATTCCCCAATGAATAATTAAACTCACAGATGCCGATTCTGTGTCACAGAATAGGGAATAAATAAATATTAGAGGTAGAACTAGATAGCTGACAATAAACCAAGTGTCTCACATTTCAATGAAAGAGACTAGACTGATCAAGGCGGGAAATATACCGATACAGTAAGTGATAAGACAGGGGGCGTAAGATGTTTCACCGATTACTGAACCAGTAAGTCACAGGAAACATTGTGCTCCACTTACTCATTTATTACGGGTTTTAGGAATAGTTTATGTGTATTATGCCAAATATTACTGCATTAAGTAATACGATTGATGTAAGTTGTCTCGCGGATTACCGAACCAGTCAGTTACAATAATAAAGCCGTAGTGTCTCAAATATTTTCAGTACCGAACGTTCTGAAAATGTTTGCCATGTACTATGCTAAATAGAAAAGCAATCAGTCAGTACAATGTAATACTAATTCAAGGTGGCTGAAATATTACCAACACAGTAACTGATAGGACAATTGTAAGCTGTCTTAAATAACGCCACAACAACTAACAGGGTATATTATAAGACTACATAGTTTTAAATATCTAGGCACATTTATAACATCAGATGGAAGATGCACAACAGAGATTAAGAGCAGAATAGGGCAAGCTAAGACTGCCTTTCAAAAAATGAAGAATATCTTATGCAATAAGTCGCTATCATTGAATGGAAGAAAGAGAGTGCTAAAGAGCTATATAGAGCCTGTTTTGCTGTATGGCTGTAAATCTTGGAATATAAATGAACAAATTAGGAAGAGATTGGAAGCAACAGAGATGTGGTTCCTTAGACGAATGTTGCGAATTCCTTGGACTGCCAAGTAACTAACGACGAATGCCTTAAAGAGGCTTGCGAAAATAGAAAATTATATACAACAAAAAAGAAAGAGACCAGCGATGAGAAGAGAGGCGCCGGAGAACATCGTGACAACTGGAAAGATTGAGAGGAAGAGAGGCAGAGACAGACAAGAGAAATTATGCTGGATGGATTGCGACGGTGGCATGGAGGAATATCAAAGGCAGAGTTGATCCAGAAAACCAAAGACCGAGATATGTGGAGAGTCATGAACGCCTACGCCAGTCGGCACAGCACTTGATGATGATGATGATGATGATGATGATGATGATGATGATGATGATGATGATGATGATGATGACATCATACACAACGCCAACACTGTTGCTGTAAACAAAAATTAGTCCCAAAGCAGATCTGCCATAGGGTTGTGAAGCATTAGACTTTCATATATTCTAGGTCACGACACACAAAGTAGAGCTGTCAGTTCCTTTCCTAGTGGCCTTTCCTTTCCAGACAATTTTTAAGAGTGTCCCGTTCACCATTCAATGAGGTTTTGTAGACCCCAGTGCAGTAATCGTCGCAAAAATGAATGCTGCCTTTGCTGGAGATTAATCCCAGTACTTCGTTGCTTCCTTTTAATTTGCAATAGAGTTGAAGCAGCAGGACCTACAGATAAGCACAAGGGGAAAAAAAATGTGTAGTAGGTCTCTGTACTTTTTGGAAGGGAAATTTTGAAGACTAATTCCCTCAAGCTGCAACCATCTCTATACCCTTTCCAAGCTTGAACCCGTGGCGTGCGCAAAACTGGGATTTAAAATTCACGACTGCGGAGAGATATTTTAGGGAAAAATTTTAAAAATTAGTTCAAAAATCT
>JACEFZ010016531.1:0-96994 GCA_014155875.1 Cepaea nemoralis | reverse complement strand
GGGCAAAACCCCCATCTTTACTAAAAGCTTTTGGAATTTATCACCACACTCGAGAGACTGCTGCCAAATACTGACATTCGTGGCGTACATGATTACGCAAGGGAGTGGTCACGTGTGAAGCAAATAGAACTGCAAGAGCCGTGGAAAAAAAAACGACTGGGCAGAAAACCACTGCAGGAGTTCCTCATCCTGCAACGTCAAGCATTCTTTGCCCACATTGTCAAAGAACATTTCGAGCCAAAATAGGCCTTATCAGCAATCTTAGAACTCACGGCTCCATACTTTCAACCCCACTGGATGAAATGAATGGTCATCATAATTCTTGATGGACAAACAACAGCCATCTGAGAACTTACGGCTCCATACTTTTATCACCACTGGATGAAATGAATGGTCATCATCATTGTTGATGGACAAACAACAGCCATCTTAGAACTCACGGCTCCATACTTTCAACCCCACTGGATGAAGTGAATGGCCATCATCATTTTCGTCTGGTAAACAACACTACGCAACCACGGCTCCCTGCTCTTAATCTCGAAGACGAAGACGGTCAATCCAACATTTCCACCAGTTCTGTAATCTATCGAGCCTCATAAATTTGGTACCAGACTTTCTTTAAAGTGAAACGGTTCATGTTATACCTCCCATATTACTCCACCTTTATAATGGGAACTATGACCTGTACACTATACCATAATCAGCCATTGTCTAATGAATGTGTTACCACAACCATGCCTTATGCAATGAAATGTGTTCCTTTCTTTCACACCATACTGTGTATGTTTTATACATAAGAGTAGATTGTTAATTTCTACTACAGTTTGTTGGTTCATCTCGAAAGAGTTGGAGTTCATTACTGACAAAGACCTCTCTTCGCCTCCCGCCTCACCCCCTTTGAGGGTGGTCTCTAAGTAAAGAAAGTAGAGGACTCTTCTACTCGCCTTCATGGGCATCAGGACCATACTCTGATAGACAATGTGCTACCGTATACCTTTATAAACCTTAAGACAACTGTGGTCAGGGCTAATTGAGATCAGGTGTATATTGTGGAAGAACAGATAAACCATCATTGCCTGGAGAGAATGGTGCGGCATGGTGTGATCAGATAATCTGGCCAACACTCAGTACTCAGAAGACAGGCCACATAGTTATATAACCAGACTCTGGCTGATACCACCAGGATGTGGACCCTTTGCTGGTTGTTGCAAATGAGGACTGGGCGAGTACGGAAATGTAACGTGTGATGTGATTTCGGTACTTGACTCAACACACGAAATCAACTCAACTCAACTCAACAACTCAACTCAACTTAACAACTCAACTCAACTCAACTCAACAGCTTAGCTCAACAACTCAATTCAACTAAAAAAACTCAACTCAACAACTTAACAACTCAACCCAGCTCAACAACTCGACAACGCCACTCAACTCAACAACTTAATAACTCAACTCAGTTCAACAACAGAACAACTTAACTCATCTCAGGAACTCAACAAATGAACTCAACTGAATAAATCAACTTATCTCAGGTCAAGAACATAACAACTCAACTCAACAGCTCAACTCAACAACTCAACTCAAAAACTCATCTCAACAACTCAACAACTCAACTCAACACCCCAACTCAACAAATCAACTCAACGACTCAATTGAACAATTCAACTCAACAGCTCATCTCAACTCAAGGCCTTAACAACTCACTCAACAACCAACTCCATAACTCAAAAACTCAACTCAACAACTCAACTCAACAACTCATCTTAGAAACTCAACTCAACAACTCAACTAAACAACTCAACTCAACAATTCAACTCAACAACTCAACCCAATAACTCATCTCATCTCAAGACCTGAACAACTGAACTCAACAACTGAACTCAACAACTGAACTCAACAACTCACCTCAACAACACAACTCAACAACTTATCTCAACTCATGACCTTAGCAACTCAACTCAACAACTCATCTCAACAACTCAATTCAACACCCCAACTCAACAAATCAACTCAACGACTCAATTGAACAATTCAACTCAACAGCTCATCTCAACTCAAGGCCTTAACAACTCACTCAACAACCCAACTCCATAACTCAAAAACTCAACTCAACAACTCAACTCAACAACTCATCTTAGAAACTCAACTCAACAACTCAACTAAACAACTCAACTCAACAATTCAACTCAACAACTCAACCCAATAACTCATCTCATCTCAAGACCTGAACAACTGAACTCAACAACTGAACTCAACAACTGAACTCAACAACTCAACTCAACAACTCACCTCAACAACACAACTCAACAACTCATCTCAACCCATAACCTAAACAACTCCACTCAACAACTCAACTCAACAATTTAACTCAACAACTCGTCTCAACTCAAGACATTAACAATTCAACTCAACAACTCTAATCAACAATTCAACTCAACAACTCAACTGAATAAATCAACTCAACAACACATCGCAACTCAAGATCTTAACAACTCAAGTCAACAACTCAACTCAACAACTCAACTCAACAACTCAACTCAACAACTCAACTCAACAACTCATCTTAATTCAAGACCTTCACAACAGAACTCAACAACTTAACTCAACATCTCAACTCAACAACTCAACTCAACTCATGACCTTAACAATTGAACTTAACAACTAAACAACTCAACAACTCAACTCAGCAACTCAACTGAACAACTCAACTCAACAACATATCGCTTCTCAAGACCTTAACAACTCAACTCAACAACTCAACTCAACAACTCAACTCAACAACTCAACTCAACAACTCAACTCAACAAATTAACTGAACAATTCATGTCAACTCATTACCTTAACAACTCAACTCAACAACTCATCTCAACAACTCAACTCAACAACTCAAGACCCTAAGAACTGAACTTAACAACACAACAAATCAACTCAAGAACTCAACTCATCAACTCAATTGAACAACTCAACTCAACAACACATCGCAACTCATGACCTTAACAACTCAACTCAACAACTCAACTCAGCAACATAACTCAACAATTCATGCAACTCATGACCTTAAGAACTCAACTCAACAACTCATCTCAACAACTCAACTCAACAACTCATCTCAACTCATGACCGTAACAACTGAACTCAACAACTCAACAACTCAACTCAACAACTCAACTGAACAACTCAACTCAACGACACATCGCATCTCAAGACCTTAACAACTCAACTCAACAACTCAACTCAACAACTCAACTCAACAACTTAACACAACAATTCATGTCAACTCATGACCTTACCAACTCAACTCAACAACTCATCTCAACAACTCAACTCAACAACTCATCTCAACTCAAGACTTTAACAACTGAACTCAACAACTCAACTCAACAACTCAACTCAACAACTCAACTCAACAACTCAACTCAACAACTCAACTCAACAACTCAACTCAACAACTCAATTCAACATCTCAATTCAACAACTCAACTGAACAACTCAACTCAACAACTCAACTATTGTTTAGACCAATCTGCACTTCGTGGGTGATGTGATCACTGCCACGTGGGCCGCCTTTACCTACCAGAACATTTCTTGGCGTCCAATGTAGACTGGGTCGACATGCAAGCCAAGGTCAATTGCCCTCCCATGATTCGAACCCATGATTGGAGGGCAACCGTGCTTGCCACGGAACTACCGCGGATCCCTCTGTCATCTACTGCCTATAGTGACTTGCGATTTAGGACAGATGAATGAATCACCAAAAAACGAGAAGTAGGTTGTAAGCGTTACTGAAACACGATTACTAGAAACATATTGGGCGTTGCGGCCAAAGCCTTCGTCAGCTTAGAAAAAACAAACATAAACCGACACAAAACTACATGAAACACACAACATGGCAATATTAAGGGTACTTATCTGAATCTGTATCCTAGTTTCGAACGACTGATGCCCGTTAGTGCTGTCAGTGGATTGGATGAACCGGATGTTTGGTCAACGGGTCAAAGGTCAATACCGTCAGAGGCTCAGATATTGGCTAAACCACTCGGCGGGAGAATAAGCGGGAAGGGAGTGGGGGTGGAGAGGCGCCCATGTGGGCAAAAGGTAAAAATTAGGATTGGCGAAAATGTCACGGACGCACTTAACAATTAGCAATTTCTCTTTCTGCGCTCGAAACACAGCTGCGGAAGATTTCATTGCGTTGGTCCTCACAGAGAGGCATAAGTGGAGGTCGCTCAGAAAACGATTGCAAACCACCGAACTCAAACCTCCCAAGAAATCCCACACAGCAAATATAATGCTGGTGTTGGCTGCGACTTCCTGCAAAGGAAATGCAACTACCTTTTTAGTGGACTATACAAATGGGGGGGGGGGGTGAGGGTGGGAGGGGTGGGGTTTGGAAGTTAAATTAAACTGTGTTGGACATTGAGGCCGTGGGGGGGGGGGGGGAAGAGTGAACCCAACTGAAAGATGAGACGGTTTTCCAATGTCTTACGATCCCGTTCGTGGGAGTCGCACGATTTGATCGCCGTGACCTGTATGTCAGCCACGTCACAGTGGTTAGGACGGTTCAAGTGCATGGATACTGGTTTCTGGGCGCCACTGTTCATATCAGAAAGATGTTGCCTAAATCTGTCAGCAAAACGTAAACCTATCAACCCGATATATCGCATGTCACAATGTGTGCAAGAAATCGTATAGATAACGTTGCGACTCATGCATGAGAAACCCTCACGGATGTGGAAAGTCGTCCTACGGAATGCCAGACTCTGGGTTTGAAGTACATGTGGGCGCGTCTCACAACGCGATCGAAGACAAGCCACCGTTCCAGGAAGAGACTTGTGAGGTTGGGGTATACTGCTATGGACCAGTACATCCCTGAGGTTACGATCCCGCCTGTACGCCACCAGGGGGGGGGGGGGGACCTCTGGGAAGATATCGCGAGTGGTCTGGTCTGCCTGGAGAATGGATAGATGTCTCAGGAGGATATTGTTGGCAGCAATATTGTGGGAATGGTACTTTAGTGTGAGGACAGGTCTATTATTTCGTGGTTTCGGCCTGGAGGAGACAGCCCCAGCACGACTGATAGACTGGCAGCGGTGAAGAGCTGTAGACAGAACATTCTCAGGATAGCCTCGAAGGCGAAAGAAATTCAGCATTTCGTGGGCTTTTTGATGGAAGTCGTTATTATCCTGGCAAAACCATCGGAGACGTAACAGTTGAGAGAAATGAATAGAACCCTTATACGAGGGAGGATGGGAGGAGGTATAGAGAAGGAATGCGTGCGAGTCAGTTGGTTTATAATAAACCGTCGTGTATAGACCCGCGGAACCTAAAGAGACTGTTAGGTCTAAGAAGTTGACGATCGGCGAAGAAATGGTGGAGGTAAGGTTGATACTGGGATGAAAGTCAGAGAAAAAGACAATACAGTTTTGGAGGTCAGACAGGGGCATGTCTGAAACACCAAAGGAGTCATCGATGTAGAGTTCCAGGAGCCTACCGATGTATTGACTCCATACCTGGTGCTCCAGATAGCCAAAGAAGGTTCTTGGGCCTGAGTAATTAAGACCGCCTGGCTAGTGCAGTCACCGCGAACTGTGCAAGTTTTACAGTTAGTTGCATATCCTTTATTTGACGTCACAATCAACATTGACATGTTTTGCTGTTGTGACCTCGTGGGAATTTTAGAATCAGTAGTTTATCATTGCTTTCTGAACGACCGGCACCCATAACATTTCGTAAAAAAACTAACACAAGGCGATCTGCTGCCAAATTGCCCGCAGCTGTGTTTCGAATGCGTGTATGCGGGATTACGAACTGCGTTCCTTAACTCCTTACCCACGCACACTGTGCAGGTTAGGGGTTTAATTTTTCCACAGACATAAAAGCAATCCACACCTTACTGAGGATTCGAACCAGGGTCGACCGAAGAAGAATCGGATATTCTAGCCACTCGGCCAGCGGCCCACTTTGTAACCTTAGTTAGCTACTCAGTTAGTCGTGGTTCCAACCTTAAGGCAAAGGGTTGCCCCATCATGCCCCATTCCTGTGCCAGTCAATATCACACGAAATGCTTCCCACTACACCATGTGAAAAGTGGTAACAGACAGGAGCCTCGACAAACTAACAGCCTGCACAAGTATACTATGCATAACGCCGCTTCCAGAGCGCCAACACAAAAGTCCACCACGAAAAACAGTTCATCGTCGATGGAAGAGCCAATCACTGGTAACTCAGCAGCTACACATTACTGCATAGGACAAACCCTTAGTTCAGCAACCCGCTGCCGCCATTTTTCCGAATGTACAGTTCACGTCATAAACAACTGTGGACAGATGTAAAAGCACTTCACCTTTGTAACCTTAATATTCCCCTCTGATATATTCTCCCCTGGTTAAGAAACACTGTTTTATAGCATAACATATTCGTTGATTAGTATAATGAACATAACCAACATACAGGCCATTGTGTGGAGTCATACAATTGTACGTGTCGCATACAGATCACTTTAAGAACCGCTGACGCCAACAAGGGGTGCAATATCCGCAAGAGAAAAGTGCAACCACATGTTATTAATCCCAGTTGATCAAACTGTCTGCCACATGACCCTATCCATCTCTCTATTATCATTGGAAACGCCCTGCAGATAAGATGCTAATGTTCTTCTGATTTTTTGTTTTGTTTTTGTTTTAGTGGACTCAAAGGACAAATCTCTCGACAGATAACGTTGGTAATTTTATGACGGTTCAAGCTGTCGCTGTAATTGTTGTATGTGGCTTGTTGTCGTGTTTGTAAGGACATTAAATAGTAAATTTCTCTCTCTCTCTCTCTCTCTCTCTCTCTCTCTCTCTCTCTCTCTCTCTCTCTCTCTCTCTCTCTCTTTCTCTTCCCCCCTCTCTCTCTCTCAATCTTGCAGGCTGGATTCACACATGCACTCACGTACATGACACACACACACACACACACACACACACACACAAACACTCATATACACACACACACACACTCTCTCACTCATTAGCTGTATTATGTTTAATTGCATGTAATGCTAACGTCTAGAGCGACCACATGTGGACACAGCACTTGAATGTTCGGGAGAAAGATTGCAGGATCAACCCTTGTGATAAACCAGCAAATTAACCTCTTCCACTCCTTGGGGTGTACAGATAAATGTTGCTAGCCTGATAATTCTATAGATCAATCGGCTCTCAATGGATAAAGCAGTCACTATCATGCAGGCCGCGTTAATTTCCCATAACATGTCATGATACCCATGTTAGGTTTGATGCAGCTGTGAGCCGGAGTCAATAGTAAAGGCAAAACACTCGCCTCGATGGAAGGTTCGACCACACGACGACAAGGTGGCAGACAATTGTGCTAGCCACTGTGCTACATCAACTGCAGTCTAGGAACTGAGTTACCTGATTCAATGCCAAAACAAAATCTAGGTTGGAGCAAGCAAAAATGGATGGTGGAAATTGGGAAGTAGGGATGTGTCACAGTTATGACGCTCATGTTGATAATATGGTAGCATACATTTTATATTATATATAAATTGGAACGGGGTTTTATAGAGAACACTACTGTATTGATATTTGAATTGAGACAACATTTCGCAATGACAATATTTCGGTGATATATAAGCCAAGACAGACACGGGAAGGCGCTTAAGACGATTAATCATCCCATGATTTAATCAGTTAAGTTTTATTACAAATTTGGGAAACTGAAATACATTTTCAAAACAAAACCAAATCACACAAGGATGGTAAGTACAAGACTATGTTACACATCTTCAGGTGCATTGCACTAGATCATTATTTGTATAGACCGTTGTGTCGATGAGTGACGTCATCAGTATCACGCAGACCGTTTTTACTTCCCAAGATATTTCCTGGTACCAATTGTATTTCGTAATGAGTAAATAATACGCACGAGTTATATACATCGAACCAGCTGAAGTATAGACGATAGTTAAAACAAATGTGCAGGAAAATGTTTTAAGTATTTAATAAGCACCATTATACAACAACAAAAAATCCCCGAAGCAGTTTCCTGCAGGCTATGATATGATTGCGCCATCTCATCACATGTCGTAGAACTGAGTGCAAGAGTGAATAGGTGGTCAATGGTTTCTTCACTTTGGCAAGCGAAGAGCTTGGCGTCGAACCCTTGTCCGGCCGCGCTACCAACATCGCTAGCGCGCCCGCCAAGCACTGTTTTTCAGTACATTATATATAAATATTTTATTACCAGTACATTATACATATTTTATTACCAGTACTATTATACATATTTTATTACCAGTACATTATACATATTTTATTACCAGTACATTATACATATTTTATTACCAGTACATTATACATATTTTATTACCATTACATTATACATATTTTATTACCAGTATATTATTCATATATTCATATAAAATGCTGCTCGGGGTGTCAGATTTCCCGAAGGCAGTGGATCCTGTGGAATGTGTGACTAGCTGACCTCCGGAATCGTTGCATGTATATAAATATCACTTTTTAATTGTTTTCTAGACGCCAACGCCAGGTAGGTCAAGGTAGTTACTTAAATAATTAGTAATAGTACGACCCCAGCGACTTACAGAAGAGATACAGAAGAGTGCCGCTAAGGGATTTCTGTTCCCTTCCTTTCTGGTATCGGCTCGACTGTTCCACGTGAATTCTGTGAGGAGCTCATTCAGGTCTTGCAGTGAAGAATGGCCTAGCTACTGGGTTAATTTTTCCATCTAGAAGTGATCAAATAATACATTACTAAGGGTAAGAGGTATCACTTACTATGCCTACAGTAACTATACCTTAACGTCAATCTTCATGACTTCAATCTTTTGTTGGGAAACAGTTTCAATGTGTCGCCAAAAACTCCACGCAGTGAATTCGTAACTATCCTCGCCAGCTTATTTCTATATTTCTTTATGTGGTTTACAAATTCGCTCATGATCACGTATTTTTAAGTTGATGTTTGATATATACATATGTGGAAGAAAGTATCTTGCCATAATTAATACCCCCAAAATAAAATATATCACACCAATTTCTTGGAAATGAGAATTCTATACATGGAAGAAGAACTGCTAGACTACTACACTGCTTGATATATCAGTACCTATAAAGAATGGGAAAATACTGAGGATGTGAAAAGTTTGAAATACTGCTAATAATCATCATCATCATGTGCCTTTCCACATAGCCTTAGGAGTTATTGCCTCTCCGTAGATGTCAGTCCTCGAGTTAATTATATTTAATGCTATTACTTCAGAGTAGGATGAAGTGAATCTTGGATTACCATCAGCATCATATGTCCTGCCATCTAACAGGAGTGATCTTGTCTGTCCAAACCATTCTATATTTCCCAACCTTTATCTGTATGTGTATTAACACCTTTACATGCCATTACTAAGGATGTTATAGTACTAATGTGAATAATATCAAATCATCACTCCCCCGATGTGTCTCCACCTTGACGTGGTGGGGGAGCTTGCGTGTCCCATCGACCCCATTTGCTTGCTGATGGATGAAAAACTACATATCGGACAGCTTATGGGATAGGGACCAGACTAAGAGAGACACAACCTGCTGCTCTGCAGGTGAGACTGAGGATAGCAGTCTAACATTTAAATCAGGCGCACGAAGGCAGAAGTTCTTGGTCCGGACAAAACACAAATGGCTCCCTGTCGAGGGTTGTGGCTGAACGCCTCTAAGCCACAAACCCTCGGACCTGAGAGCCGGGCCGATATCCAGCTTTCGAAAAATAAAGGCGTGATACTTAGCAAGCTACATGCTCAGGTCTGATACAAGTTCGAAGGCTCTCAGCTAGGGGATATGAGATATTCCCGGAGGAGAGGGCCAGGCAGTTTCTCGTTCACCGCTGCTCGAAGGTAAGGTGCTGAGCCGGCAGCACAAGTAGCCTACCTCGTGAGCGAGTACAAAAAGTCAAAAAGTGCCCCAGTCGAAGAAAATGGCTGCGAAAACTGTATCTAACTCATAGAGAGGGTAGACAAAAGTGGAAGAACGTCTCAATGACGCAAAATGGAACGCATTGCGAGCGAACCTATTGCGTGGTCCGAAGTCAAAAGCAAAAGCTTACCGAGTGGGTGTCGCTTGCAGTCTGACCGTCCCTGGTGTGTGCTTGAGCGATCAGTGGCAAACGAGTTGCCCAACACATGGAAGTGAGGAACTAAAGCAGCCATGAGCAGGACGTGGCAACTCCTCGGGTGAGCCCAGTCACAGAGCAATATGTGCCGGCTCTGCAATTATGGAAGCCTCCTTGGATAGCGAGGGAATGCTCATGGTCTGCCCCTGCCTTCCCTTGAGGGCCAACCACGATGTCGTTCATCGTTCTATCTTGACCAGCTGAGATGTTAGCGACATCACAACAGTCCAACGTGCCTCGAAACCAGAGGAAGGCTAACCTCATTAAAAATGCCCGCTGAAGTCGGAAGTGTCGTCCTACGGGTGGCAAACTAAAAATTGACACTACGCAATTACGTCCGAGTGAAATGTCTCGTTCGAATGTCTCTCGTGCTAGGAACAGCTATGACTACCTAGTTTCCGAATGCCGCTCTTGTTCGGAACAGCTCTGACTGGGTAGTTTTCCGAATGTCTGTTGTGCCTGGAAAAGCTCTGATGGGCGCAACGACAAGCACATGTCCGAAAACTCGCTGAGTGGATGCCGTCTGCAAACCTGTCTGGTTTGTGCGGGAATGACCCGGGGAAACGAAATGACCAATATATTGAAGTGAGGATTTAAAGCAGCCATGAGCAGGACGTGACGATCTCCCTCGGTGAGCCCAGATCCAGGGCGTTATGTGTCGGCCCTGCAACTATGGAAGCAACCTTGGATGGCGGAAAATGCTATGGACTGTCCCTGCCTTCCTTTGAGGGATGACCGTTGTCTTCGACCGTTCAACCTTGGCCAGCATGGTTGCAGATGGCACCACAAAAGTGAGAGTCTTCCAGGAATGCTACCTGGTCAAAAAAGCACGCTGAAGTCGATGTGTTGGCCTACGGGTTTCGGCCCAAGGGCGCATAACAGACACACCACAATCACATCTGAAAAAACACTCCGGATGAACGAAAAGAAGATATCAAATCATGATGGAATGAATGTCCTTCTACAATAATCATATTCCCACATTTTTCTTTAAATAGTCATGTTATTTAGGCAACGAATTTGTACTCAGGCCTACACAATATATGATGATCCTAAGACTTCATATACCCAAAACAGGTTAGTGGCTAGAATGCCGGATTCTCCTTCTGGAGACCCGGGTTCGAATCCTCGGTAAGGTGTGGGATTTTTTTCTGTCGGGAGCAAAAAGAAAATCCTACCCTGCACAGTTCGCGGCGACTGCACTAGCCAGGCGGCCTTAATTCCTTAGGCTCAAAGACCCCCCCCCCCCTCCCACTCCCCTGCCATACACCGCAAGGTATTATATTGGCAGTAAATGACAGTGACTACAGGTTGCTGTATTATATGGACGGCCAAGAAGACCAGTTTCCGAGCACAAGAGATTTTTAAAAAAAAGACAGTGTTTAAGTATTCGAGGTTCCCCAGGGGTAAGAGCCGCCCTTTGAAGTTGCAAGTCTCTATTTCTCATTAGGGTCACCGCCTCTGCAAGTGGTCTAGGCTAAGTCAAGTGCAACTACACTATGATCTTAACCAAACGGCCGAGAGAATCGAGAGCCAGTTCCCAAACCATGTGATTTCCCTCATCAGGATAAGACACTAGCCTGGTTGTGATCACGTTTTGAGTGAATCTTGAGAACGTTTAGACAACCAGAAAAATTGAGGCCGTTAGAGACAGAGGCCCACAGGGGGGCACACTACTGGATCGGTTGGCCGAGAGGCACGGAAGATGAGCAGCAGTCGAAAGTGTTTTAAGAAGGTTTATGTTATTGCCTAAGGGGTAGTGTAAATGCAAGGTTGAGAAATCGGCTGCTGGCGACTTAGGAAAAAGACAGCTTTGCGTTAATTTCAATGCGATGAGGCGTCGGCCGTTTAGAAAGCAATGGCAAACTGCTGAATTAACAATTGCCGAGTAAATCACAAGCAGCCAAAAAATGTTCGAGCTGATTGTAACGTTCTGTAAAGGACATTCAACTAACACGCAAGCCTGCGACATTCAGCGTGGCACAAAATAATGATGATGATGATGATGATGATGATGATGATGATGATGATGATGATTATGATAATATTGGAAAAGGAGCATGCATTAAAGTAAATAAGAACTCTTTGTGGCTTCTTTAATCCCGGTATAAAGCTGATAAGTGTCATGGAAATAATGATTCAGTTGCAGAATTAATTAATAATAAGAATAATTGGGAGAATGAATAGATAGTATATCTTAATAGTAGATCCTAAATGTAGAATGGAAGACTACAATGGGTGGTGAATCCCCAACAGCAGAAATATAAAACAAAAGTTAGTTGCATATCCTTTGCAGTCAACCCCAGCATTTGTTGGCTGTTTGTGATTTCTGGTCATGTTTACGTGCAGTAGTTTGCCATCGCTTTCTGAACGACCAGCACTTATACCATTGCATGGAAACAAACGCAACGCGGCCAGTTGCCAAATCACTCTCATCTGAGTTTCGAACGCGGTATGCGGAATTACGAATTGCGAACGTAACCCCTTGTTCACAGCGCCGGCTAGATATGCAGACTAAAAAATAAAATATAAATAAAAACCGTTATGTTCTAAGCAATAAGGACTCTTATTCGGGTCACCTGTCCTGTTAGGTAAATGGTGCCAATACCATATTTTTTATAGACCAAATGGCATTAGGTGGCTGATACGGCAGTTTCATGCTGGTGGCCGTTACTATACCATTATTTCACTAATGTTCACATGTATTGTTCTTAAACATTCTGAAAATATTTACATTTCCCGCAAATGCTTCGCTGATTCTCATCGGCCATGTGTTCACAATAGCACACTCAAAGCACCTTTTACTATTCTCTAGCAAAGACAGTTCACCACACACTGGCCTAGAGGTCACGTGGAACTGACGTCCGGCACGCAAGGGTGTAATCACTCGTTGAGTCTGGCAGACAGTTCGGCCCGATAGAGCAGAAGGCGCAAATCTCTACCCATATATCTGTGTGCTAATTATTTCCGTTATTGAACCAATCAGAATGCTATACAAATATTGCCCCATGTTGAACGTATGATTTGGCAATAATACTAATCATGTGCCATACCGATAGACGTGGGCGGTCATAGTTCGACTTCGACATCTCACACGAGTTTTGGATTCCGTGTGTATTCTTGTCCCTATTAAGCCATTTTTGTGCATTCGCTCGCTTCGAAATCAAGCGCAGTCTATATACGTGCTACTAATTCTAGTGTACTCGACTTATGAAAGCCATTCCGATATTTATGTCTTTGTCTTCGCCTCACCTTTTCCCCCCACCGAGTTTGCCAGTTGTCACTTTATGTCGGCTCAGAACGTATTCAGACACTTGATTGCCTAGATCTAATTTCTCTAATACGTTAAAGGGTTTATTTTCTATTTGAAAAACAGTCTCATTAGTTTTCTTTTCATCAGTGGAATTCTCTCTATTTCTCACAGAAACCGCGTGTCAACTACCATTAGACGTTTCTCAGCTCGTCCATGTGTTTTTAGGTCTTCCTCTAGAAGCTGTTTGACGGTTCCGTTCCAGCTTCTTTCACATAATCCCACAATGCCAGTCTGATAATATTTCATCTCCTCCACCACATGTGCTATCTTTCCCGTTTCATACATGATTCTTTCTTCCTTTACTTCATACCTTTCCCACCAGTGTTTTACCGGTACTCCAAAGGGAAGCAAAGAGACGTAACACCCTCTAACCTGCCACATGAAAGCACAAGAGGCGACGAAGGAGGGCTGGGTTTGTGGGTAGCTACTCCATTTTTAGAAAACAACTTTACTGGGACATCCAACCAATCACCACCGGGAAGATTAACCAGGTCAACAAACACCCAACAAAGCCAGATGTGTTGACCAACAGGCGTAAATACCACAGCTATGCTGTAAACAGGAACAACGCAATTACGACTACGAAGAAAAATATACAGCCAATCACTGTTAACACCTGTATATCTTATATTGTTGACGTTATGTTGACGTTTCTTATCTTATGTTGTTGATATTATGTTGTCCTTTCATATCTTATATTGTTGATGTTATGTTGTCCTCTCATATCTTATATTGTCGATGTTATGTTCTCCTTTAATATCTTATATTGCTGATGTTATGCTCTCCGCTCATACCTGATTCATTTCTCATACTATGTTCACCATATGTGTTTTGCATACCAATTGCTCCTCAGATAAGAAGTGAATATTTGCACATGTAGACATCATTTTCCTCCCCCGATCTAACCTTCACCAATTTCTCGACAACAAATCTGTCCCAACCCCGTCAGACCACAAACCTCTCTAATGTCCCACTGAACACAAACCTCTCCAACAACCCATTGCTTACACATTTCTCCAACCACCCTCTATCATAAATTTCTCTAAATCACAAACCTCTCTAACGTTCCGCTGATCATAAACCTCTCCAGCGACCCTCTATCACAAAACACTCTATATCAATAATCTTTCTAACGTCCTACTGATCACAAAACTCTCCAACTACCAACTATCACAAATCTCTCTAAATCACAAATCTCTCTGACGTCCCACTGATTACAATCTTCTCTAACGTCCCCCTGATCAAACACCTCTCTAATGTCCCACTGAACACAAATCTCTCCAACAACCCATTGATTACACATTTCTCCAACCACCCTCTATCATAAATTTCTCTAAATCACAAACCTCTCTAACGTTCCGCTGATCATAAACCTCTCCAGCGATCCTCTATCACAAAACACTCTATATCAATAATCTTTCTAACGTCCTACTGATAACAAAACTCTCCAACTACCAACTATCACAAATCTCTCTAAATCACAAATCTCTCTGACGTCCCACTGATTACAATCTTCTCTAACGTCCCCCTGATCAAACACCTCTATAACGTCCCACTAATCACAAACCTCTCCATCGACCCACTATCACAAATCTCTCTATGTCACACATCTCTCTAACGTCCAACTGATTACAAACCTCTCTAACGATCCTCTGTAACAAATCTCTCTAAATCACAAACATCTCAAACGTCCCACTAATGACAGACCTATCTAACGACCCACTATCACAAATCTCTCTAAATCACACACCCTTCTATCTCCTACCGACTACACACCTCTCTAACGTCCCACTGATCACAAACCTCTCTAATGTCCGACTGATCACATACCTCCGCATCCACTGACATATAACATACCTCCTCATCTCCGACTGACCTGATAGCAACTCACATCCGGTTCTTAATGAAATTCTTGTTTTTTTCTCATATAGCTCACAATTTCCACAGTACCCGATTAACGAAAAAACCTCCTGTGTCCTGTCTAGTTACAATCCCTCACTTCTCCTCCCTTCCCATATCGTTCATAAACCTGCTCATCCCCTACCAATCCCAAACCTCTCGTTTCCTATCGATCGCAAACTTTCTTTTTCCACATTAGAATACAATTCTCCCTACTACCTATCGTTAGCAAACTTTCTTTTTCGCCATTAAAATACAATTCTCCCCATTACTTATTTGATTGCAAACTTTCCTTTTCTCCATCTAGTTACAAATCTCTCCCATTACAGATCGATCATAAGTTTTCCTTTTTCCTATTTGATTACAACTCTTCCCAATACCGATGGATCACATAGTTTCATATAGTATTACCAATTGTAATATTACATATTGGTCACAAGCCCCCCGCCCCATTTGATTACAAGTCTCCTCATTCCCAGGTTAATAACAGATCTTCTATAGTACGATAAATTAAACATTTTCCCTTTCTTCAGTTATTCACACCCCTCTACCCCTTTTCATTCACACATCCTCCACATTCATCATATGTCATCGACCGCCACATTCCCCATATATTATCGACCTCCACATTCCCCATATATCATCGACCGCCACATTCCCCATATATCATCGACCGCCACACTCCCCATATATCATCGACCGCCACATTCCCCTTATATCATCGACCGCCACACTCCCCATATATCATCGACCGGCACATTCCCCATATATCATCGATCTCCACATTCCCCATATATCATCGACCGGCACATTCCCCATATATCATCGACCGCCACACTCCCCATATATCATCGACCGCCACACTCCCCATATATCATCGACCGGCACATTCCCCATATATCATCGATCTCCACATTCCCCATATATCATCGACCGGCACATTCCCCATATATCATCGATCTCCACATTCCCCATCTATCATCAACTTCCACATTCCCCATCTATTATCGACCACTATACTCTCCATCTATGATCGACCACTACAATCCCCATCTATCATCAACTTCCACATTCCACATCTATCATCGACCACTACAATCCCCATCCATCATCGACTTCCACATTTCCCATCTATCATCGACCACTATAATCCCCATCTATCATCGACTTCCACATTCCCCATCTATCATCGACCACTACAATCCTCATCTATCATCAACTACCACATTCCCCATCTATCATCGACCACTACAATCCCCATCCATCATCAACTTCCACATTCCCCATCTATCATCGACCACTACAATCCCCATCCATCATCGACTTCCACATTCCCCATCTATCATCGACCACTACAATCCCACATCCATCATCAACTTCACATTCCCCATCTGTCATCGACACTACAATCCCCATCCATCATCGACTTCCACATTCCTCATCTTTCATCGACTTCCACAATCGCCATCTAACAAAGGCCTCCACACTTCCCATCTATCATCGACCAATCAATCCCCATCTATCATCGACCATACAATCCCCATCTATTATCGACTCCAAATTCCCGTAATATCATCGACCACTATAATCTCCCATCTATCATCGACTTCCACATTCCCCATCTGTCATCCACCACAACAATCCCCATCTATCATCGACCACAACAATCCCCATCTATCATCGACTTCCACATTCCCCATCTGTCATCCACCACAACAATCCCCATCTATCATCAACTTCCACATTCCACATCTATCATCGACCACTACAATCCCCATCCATCATCGACTTCCACATTTCCCATCTATCATCGACCACTATAATCCCCATCTATCATCGACTTCCACATTCCCCATCTATCATCGACCACTACAATCCCCATCCATCATCGACTTCCACATTCCCCATCTATCATCGACCACTACAATCCCCATCCATCATCAACTTCCACATTCCCCATCTGTCATCGACCACTACAATCCCCATCCATCATCGACTTCCACATTCCTCATCTTTCATCGACTTCCACAATCGCCATCTAACAAAGGCCTCCACACTTCCCATCTATCATCGACCAATACAATCCCCATCTATCATCGACCACTACAATCCCCATCTATTATCGACTTCCAAATTCCCGTAATATCATCGACCACTATAATCTCCATCTATCATCGACTTCCACATTCCCCATCTGTCATCCACCACAACAATCCCCATCTATCATCGACCACAACAATCCCCATCTATCATCGACTTCCACATTCCCCATCTGTCATCCACCACAACAATCCCCATCTATCATCGACTTCCACATTCCCCATCTGTCATCCACCACTACAATCACCATCTATCATCGACCACCACATTCCCCATCTATCATCCACCACTACAATCACCATCTATCATCTACCACCACATTCCCCATCTATCACCGACCACTACAAACCCCATCTATCATCGACTTCCACATTCCCCATCTATCATAAAAATTCTCATACCCCATCTATCATCGACCTTCTCATTCCCTATCTATCATCGACTTCCACATTCCCCATCTATCATCAAAATTCTCATTCCCCATCTATCGTCGACCTTCACATTCTCCATCTGTCATGACCTCCCCACTTTCCATCTATCACCGGATTCCTCATTCCACGATTAACCATAGACCTCTACCCCATCCCCAGTATGCCACAAACCTCCCACCTCCAGCCTTTATCACCAATCTTTCTGTCTGTCTATCTCCTAACCCCCCCCCCCCCCTAATTCACAACCACCACAACCATCCCCATAGCTACCATAGCTACTAACAACTGGAAGCGTAGCAAATTCGCCATCTTCCATACCACTAAAATACACCAACTCCAACTCTACCCTCATATCTTGACACACAATACACAGTTTTTGAAGAGGTCAATGACGATGCATTGGCTTTTTCGCATTAATGTAGCCATTGGCGAGGCAAATCTGACAGCTTATAACGATCTTGGCAGTAACCCAACGTGGAAATGATGATTGCAGTTCGGCGCTATAAGGTTTGTGAAGTGACAGAAACCTTATCTGTTTTTGCTGTGTTGTTGCCGGTCTATACACAACAGACATTTGCTGGGTGAAAGTAGGCAATAATATTTTACTTGATTATGTCGAGTTCTATAGAATATGTTATACACGTCGCTTGGAATGACTGATTGATTGTGCTAGCTTTGTACTCAAGCGTAGTCCATACATGTGCTACACCTTCTATAGCATTGGACTGATTTTTGTGTGTGGAATAGCTGTCATTATTACCAGTGTCCCTCGCCATTAGGCGAGTTCAGAAGTACTCCCCCAAGTCAAGGACGAGAAACGAATATTTTAGCACTGCCTTGTGTAGGGGTTGAACCCGTGACCTCAGCATAGGCATACCTAATGTTTAAAAACTAACGCTCTTATTTATTTGGCCATGTTGACCGTCACTGAACTATATAGTTGATTATTCACAAATTGAGTTTAATATGTTGAAAATGCATACGAGCTTACGAGACATGCGTACTCACACATACAAATGAAAAGCTTACTTATGTAAGTAAACATGAGACTCGTGTAAAGGTCATGAGACCTATTGGGTACATGGTGCTTGTACTATATTTTTAAAGGTCGAAGGGCACTCGATGTGTGATATTGCAGTTTCATGCTCGCGGCCTTTACCACAGAGAAACTTTTCCTGTGCCCATTTTAAGACGTCCATCTTGAGACCCAGGTCAAGTTTAAAAAAAAAAAAAAATCTCTCCTCGCTGGGAATTCGAAGTGTGGTAGCCACTCCGATACCGCGGCTCCCAACTTATATAGTAGTTGTCATGATTTTATATTGTTGTGTTTTCTATCGCGCCGTCATGCAATTTAATTGCATTCAATACTTGCTAGTTTGTGAGTGATGCCGAGTGCAGTGTTGTTTCGATTGTGGTGAAGTATGCCGAGGTCTACATATTGTGTATGCTGGTAGAGTAAAGGAGAGATTCTGAAATTTTGCATGATCTTCCTCTTCTTTCTCTAGTTCTTCTTATTCTTCTTGCTCTTCTTTTTCTAGTTCTTCTTATTTTTCTTGCTCTTCTTTTTCTTCTTCGTCTTCGTTTTTTCCATTTTTCGTCTTCTTCTTCTGCTTCTTCTCCTTCTTCTTCGTATGTTGCTGCTGCTTCTGCCTCTGCTACTGCGGCTTCTTCTTCTTCTTCTTCTTCTTCTTCTTCTTCTTCTTCTTCTTCTTCTTCTTCTTCTTCTTCTTCTTCTTCTTCTTCTTCTTCTTCTTCTTCTTCTTCTTCTTTCTTCTTCTTCTTCTTCTTCTTCTTCTTCTTCTTCTTCTTCTTCTTCTTCTTCTTCTTCTTCTTCTTCTTCTTCTTCTTCTTCTTCTTCTTCTTCTTCTTCTTCTTCTTCTTCTTCTTCTTCTTCTTCTTCTTCTCTTCTTCTCCTCTTCTCGGTCCTCTCCTCTTCTTCTTCTTCTTCTTCTTCTTCTTCTTCTTCTTCTTCTTCTTCTTCTTCTTCTTCTTCTTCTTCTTCTTCTTCTTCTTCTTCTTCTTCTTCTTCTTCTTCTTCTTCTTCTTCTTCTTCTTCCTTCTTCTTCTTCTTCTTCTTCTCTTCTTCTTCTTCTTCTTCTTCTTCTTCTTCTGCTTCTCCTCCTCCTCTCTCCTCTTCCTTCTTCTTCTTCTTCTTCTTCTTCTTCTTCTTCTTCTTCTTCTTCTTCTTCTTCTTCTTCTTCTTCTTCTTCTTCTTCTTCTTCTTCCTTCTTCTTCTTCTTCTTCTTCTTCTTCTTCTTCTTCTTCTTCTTCTTCTTCTTCTTCTTCTTCTTCTTCTTCTTCTTCTTCTTCTTCTTCTTCTTCTGCTTCTCCTCCTCCTCCTCTTCCTTCTTCTTCTTCTTCTTCTCTTCTTCTTCTTCTTCTTCTTCTTCTTCTTCTTCTTCTTCTTCTCTTCTTCTTCTTCTTCTTCTTCTTCTTCTTCTTCTTCTTCTTCTTCTTCCCTTTATCCCAAATGGGGTATAATACCCTCAGTCAACTCACGCCAAGCTAACCTAATTTTTACTATCTCCTGCAGTCACTTCCACCCCACCCTTTATGTCCTCTCCATATAGTTAATCTGTTCTTAATTATTTTGCCCGTGTGTTTTAAGCCATCCACTATTTAGTTCGCCTTGTATGTTCCAGAGAATCAAGTGTCTAGTTATAAAATCCTCTGGTTTTCTCAAGGTATCTCCTGTTCAGCATCAGCGCCTTGTCGGAATGAATCTGTTATTTGTGTACCGAGACGGAACTGTAAGATCACCATAGCACACTTCTTAAGTCGTACAAGAAGAACAGTCTGAGCCAACACGTGTCAATAGCAACAGAAATGACAACACAAGTTACAACAACAGCAACGAACGGATTTTCATTCTTGCCTCACTGTCTTTCCGGTCAATAGCGCTGTAACCAGCACTTTTGCTTGCCAGTCTGTTAGTCATGATTTCAAATCCACATTGAGGCGAATTTTTGAACAATTGAACTGGCCTTCCATGTCCACCCATAATAAAATGAGTACATGCAAATATCCTGGGAAGTAAAGGTGCTTTAGTTATTCCATAGAACTATAAAGATATTAAATCTGGACTCCTTCATGAAACAAATTAGCACAAAGACAATAAATAGCAGTTGCGATAATAATTAAAACAAGCGAACGATTCTTCCGGTCTTGAATCCACCAACAAAGTTAGAAACAAGAATATTTTGATGGAAAACAAAAATATCACAATCGCAAAATAAATAAAACACATGTTTGAACATAACAACTGTTTCTGGAAAGAACGGCAATATCTATGATGTTCTAGGAATCGGGAATTATTGTACTACGCAAGCGGTGAGCTGAACAGAAGTAAAGTTCCAACAAACAGATTCTTAAAAAAAAAAAGCATACACATTTAATGAAAAGTTAACCAACAAAAATACACACATTTATTTAAAAGTTAAATTAACATACACATTTATTTAAACAAATTAGCAAACAGATAAACTTTCTTGGTCTGGTCACAGAATGGCAAATGGAAGTCTGCCATGGGATAAAACAGACCACTTTTCAAGCCAGGAGACTTAGTGGATATGTAAATGATACCTGATGATCTCACATGTTTAGATCTATCGGCACACGATGAATGATGGGGTCATTATCACGCCTTTCCAAGAAAAGTCCTGGTAGCTTTTTCTAGGTCGACCATTTAGCTCAGTTTAGTGAAGGACATATCCTCGCCTTGAAGAGGATTCAAACACGTAATCACTGCGCTACCGCGTCACCCAGACTGAGCACACCAAAAGGCAACAATCGGACGGGGAACAGTGTAGCCCGCCGTACCGGTGATCCTGGGTTCCAGCCACATAGGCTGGTTTAAGATTGTTGATCCCAGCCCGACCCAGCCTGGCATGGGTACCAGGAAATGTCTTGAAATGTACAGGATGCCGATGTGATGCCGACTACATCCCTTCATGAGTGATGGTTGGTCTATACAATTATGGTTCTAGATCTATATTCCCAATACTCCTTAGACTTGAAATGGGGACTTTTACTTACTAACATTCAGAGGAAATAGGAAGGCTTAAAGAAACAACTAGTCCATAAAATTATCGTGGATCGGTATTAGTCAGATCTGAAGAGAAATTGTAAGAATAGTGGACTGTTGACCAAATTCCGGGTGTTTGTATAGTATCACTGCACTTGGTATGTAGACACAATTTGACAAACATTCTTTCTTGCGTTGATAACAGCATTCTGTTTGGAGTGCAAATAATTACTCAGATTAACTAATGCGATGATGACGCCGATTACAACAATAACGACGACGACGACGACGACGACGACAACAACAACAACAACAACAACAACAACAACAACAACAACAACAACAACAACAATACTGCTGACAAAAAGAAATCCGATGCTGTGGTTTTGCACTGATGTATCCTATGTCATATGCTTTGTATAGAAATTCATTCCTCTATTTTCCCCATTGCGCTATGTATAGAAATCAAGATAATAGCACAATGACAAAAGATAATCGATCAACGACAGCTCCACATGATGAAGCCTGGAACGTAAATGATACAGGAATTGCGGGACTTCATGTCGCCACAAACGTAATTGACCGTATATAAGAAACATTTGAGGAAAGTTAACGACCAGTTACATAAGTGGGTTGTGTTTATGTTCGCGATATTTCTGGCCCAAATAAGACCCACTGTGTCTATGCTATTCATGTGTATCGACTTGTGTTCGTTTCTCTTCGTTGAGCGACACAATTTCTTTCGAGTATGTCTCTTGTTGCTTCGAATGTCGTGTGTATCATTATACTTCGTAGAGTACTAACGGTGATATACGAGGGAGCTTCAAATGAAAACCTTAAATAGTTTGTTTTTGATTTTGTGTGAATATATTCTGAAAAAGTTTAAAAAAAAATAAAATAGTATCATGTTTTTGTCGATTTAGTCACCACTGCGTTCAATGCAAGTAATCCAGTGCCGATAAAATGCTTGTAGAAAAAAAAATCTCTTGGGCCGCGTGTATAATCACTCATACACCATCTGCTGTACATCTTCATCGGACCGAAATTTTGAAACTTCCTACTACACTCATACACTTGCTAGACTGACAGATCTTCATTCGCCGATTAATTTTTACAGGTTTCACGCCTTCTCTCATTTAAAAAAAAAGGTGTGTGTGTGGAGGGGGAGGGCGGATAACAGAACATTGCTTCTCTTTGGTGCATGTCAAAAGTGGGGCTGCTATTTTTAAACTGGAAGGAAACAGACGGCATACATTGTTTCTCTTGAGAACCCACGTTCCGAACTAAGTACCATTTTTGTGCATCTCTTTAATGCAATTGTATTAGTGTCTTTCTGTTGTTACTTCCTGATGAAGGATTTCTAGCCACAATGTCCATTATGTCACTTATGTTCTTGAAAAGCTGACCCTTTACCCTTTCCGTGTATATTGATTTATAGACTTATGGACTTCACTATAAATATATAATAATCACCAATGATGAGCTCATGGGTGGAACTAGACCAATGAACCAAGAGGTGAAAACGCTGGCGCTGGATAAGGCCATATGCTGAGAAAACCCGAGAATAGCATAACTAGAAACATCTCAGCGTGGAACCAACAGGGCAGAAAGAAATAGAGGAAGACCCTAAAACCCACGGAGAAGTGAAGTCGAAACAGAAATGCATACATAGCAAGAATATGGAGAGTTCTGCATGGGATGTATAAAGATAGGGGAGCATGCAGGCCCTATTTTCATTTGGGGGATGGAGATCAAAAGAAGACAAGAAGAAGATTGTAAACGTTGCCGTGGCAGTATGAATACATGCATTTATTTAAGCAGAGATGTAACGTTTGTCCAAATATTTGAGAAGCTGGAATCAGCTATTGCTTGTGTTGCTGCTATTCAAACTTTGTTACGCTTTCCATTCCTGCCAACCAAGACCAATTCTTATACATTTTGTACATGAAAGTAATATTCTTTGTGCGAGTTTTATACGTGTTATGCTTCCCCTGGCGTTGGAGAATGTGCAGCATCCAGTGAGACGGTTAATGAGAGTTTTATATGGTTCACTGGTTGGTTCGAAGATATGGGTACAAGGGATAAGGGATTGTTCTGCAAAGTAAAGGCATCAGGCATAATAAGGGACCACACCACCTGCAGAGTGCCGGCTGATTGGTCTATCAACATATGGCCCTGGTACTATATACCAAAGACCCATAAAGGCGTGAACAGGAGTTTTTGACTTGTTTATTTTATTGAAGAGCTTTACGTGAGTTAGTTGAGGTTCTGTGTTCCAATGAGGGATACATGGCAGACGCAGAAGATAAGATACCTTCATTCGTGTTTGTTTCTGAGAATATCATGTTTCCCATGCTGTTGTTTTATCTACCGCCTCAATTGCTAATATGACCTTGTTTCACGCAGTTATACTGATTGGATGTTTTGATAGACCAAATGTAGATCTAGGTGTAGATTCTTCATGTTATGTCACTATGGATTTGTCTTCATTTCTCTAGTCTATTGTAGTTTTTCAGGAAAACTATTACCCGAATTTATAGCAGATATCGCCCTTGTTTCGTAATTAGTAACAATGGGGATTGTTCATAATATGTGGGACGTAGATTGGTCATAACAATGCAAAAGTTACGCAGTATTGGGAACCCTTGGCACAATACTAGCAAACAAGTTAAACATTGTGAGAACATGGATCTTTCCTGTGGTAACATACAGATGCAAGTCAGACCCATGTCTTAATCACTAAGGAAGGCAGTAGGAACTTGTGAAATTAACTATTACAAAAAAGTGATTAGAATGTCATAGAAATATATTGACATTTTACTCATAAACAGCAAACTGTCTCGAAACTGAGGTACGTTGGCCACTATTAAATGTCAAAGTGGTTTGGAAAGAACAATGATGTAAGGCATGCTTCCTGGCATTAAGAGGTAGGAGTCTATCAGCGTGAGAATGGACACTGGACATGGCAACCTGCTTGGTCATCATCATATTCATTATCATCATCAAGTGCCATATCAGCCTGCGTAGGTGTTCATGTCTCTCCACACATCTCGGTCTATGGTATTCTGGATCAACTCTGCTGCTGATATTCCTTCGTGTCACCTTCTCAATCCATCCAGCATCATTTCTCTTGGTCGGTCTCTGCCTCTCTTCCTCTCGATTTTTCCTATCATCACGATTATCTTCAATGCCTCTCTTCTCATCACATGACCAAAGAAAACCGTTTGCCTCTTTCTTATTGTTGTATATAATGTTCTAGTTTCATTAGCCTCTTTCAAGCAATCGTCGTTAGTCACTCTGGCAGTCCAAGAAATTCACAACATTCGTCTCAAGAACCACATCTCCGTTGCTTCCAAGTTCATCCTAATTGGTTCATTTACATCCCAAGATTCACTGCAATACAGCAAAACAGGTTCTATATAGCATTTCAGCACCCCCTTCCCCTTCTTACATTCAATATTAGTGACTTATTGCATAGTATACTTTTACTTAGGCATGCCCATGAGTTAAGCCAAGGATAGAGAATATTTTTGGCGGGCCGTGATGCGGACGACGTGTTGTAAGAGACCTGCCAGATGATGATGATTCCTCAAACCGGCTTTGAGCAGTGCATATTAGAAAAAGGATAATCAAAAGACTTTATTCACTTCCTTAATTTATATACCACATCTCGGCAGGTCGATGACTTTGAAAGCCGCGCCATCTGTGTAGATCTACATGTCTAATGCTGTTGCGATGTTTGTAGTCTCCAGCAGTGAAGTGTTTTACTAACATGGCAAGTGTTTCCTTCTGATCTGTTTATCAATATGCTTCAGTTTGACAGCTGGCTAGTAGACGATCTCCTGAGAAGAGATGAAACATGGCCTAGATTATTTTTCTTTTTAAAAATAAACATGTCTCCTGTAAATTATCCGTTTTCACTCCTTGCCATATATTGGGTAAATTATGGGAGCCTCATATTTTGTGTAGACCGATCAATATACGTCGATATATTATCCACATCAGTACTATAATATCCTCAGTAAAGGCATGGAAAGGTGGTAGGACACACACGCACACACACACGCGCGCGCGCACGCGCACGCACGCACGCGCGCGCACGCACACACACACACACACAAATAAACATATGGGAAAGGTAGAATGGTATGGATTTTTTGGATTTCGATGTCATCATCGTCAAGTGCCGTGCCGATTAGCGTAGGCGTTCATGACTCTCCACAGATCTCGGTCTTTGATTTTCTAGATCAACTCTGCTGCTGATATTCCTCCATACCACCGTCTCAATCCATCCAGCATCATTTCTCGTGATCTGCCTCTGCCTCTCTTCCCCTCGATATTTCCAGTTGTCACGATGTTCTCCAGCACCTCTCTTCTCATCACATGACCAAAAAAATATGTTTCTATCTTTCTTATTGTTGTATATAATGTTCTAGTTTCGTTAGCCTCTTTAAGGCATTAGATGTTAGTTACTTTGGCATTCCAAGGAATTCGCAATATTTGTCTAAGTAACGACATCTCTGTTGCTTCCAATCTCTTCCTAATTTGTTCATTTATATTCCAAGATTCACAGCCATACAGCAAAACAGGTTCAATATAGCTCTTCAGCACTCTCTTTCTTTCATGCAATGATAGTGACTTATTGCATAAGATATTCTTCATTTTCTGAAATGCAGCCTTTGCTTACCCTATTAAGCTCTTGATCTCTTTTGTGCATCTTCCATCTGATGTTATAAATGTCTCTAGATATTTAAAAATATCCACTTGGTGAAGAATGTTCCCTCCTATCTCTATTTCATATTTGGATGACACCTGTTTCTTTGATATCACCATTGTTACTGTTTTCTTGATATTAAAGGAGAGTCCTTTCTTTGCACTTTCGGTTACTACAATGTCGAAAAATTTTTGTAGATCTGTTGCTTTATCCGCTATCAATACTGTGTCATCTGCATAGCGTATATTATTTATATTATAACCTCCACATATTATTCCTGGCTTTTCTTTGATCTCTCTCATTATTACTTCGCTATAGAGGGAGAAGAGATCCAGTGAACAAAACACATCCCTGTCTTGCTCCCAACTTTATGTGTTCATAATTTCCTTCTTTACTTACTATTTTAATTGCTGCTGTTTGGTTCCAGTAAATATTATTTTATTATTCTGAGATCTTTCCCATCAATGTTAATATCTTGCAACATTTTAATCAGTTCATCATATTTTACTTTATCAAATGCCTTAGTATAATCTATAAAGCACAAATATATGTCCTTCTTTGCCTCTACTGATCTTTCTAATAGTGTTCGTAAAGTGTATATTGCAATGTTTGTAACTATTCCTTCCACAAATCCATACTGTTCTTCACCAATTTCCATTTTTATTTTCTTCCTTGTTCTTCTCGTTATAATTAATTGAGTAGAAGCTTAGTGACATGAGTACAGGAAAATGGCAAATTTTCTTAGCACTTTCCTGTCACCAGTAGAGTGAATCAAGGCTGTATTCTGGCACCAACACTATTCCGCCCTATGTTTTCAGCTATGCTGACGAATGCCTTCGAACACAACAACATTGGAATACGCATTAACTACCGCTTGGGTGGAAAGTTATTCAATCTCAGAACGCTGAAATCTAAAACCAAAAACTACCAGCAACACCATCAGAGAGCTCCTGTTTGCTGAAGATTGCGCTCTATATGCCAACTCAGAGGTAGACATGCAACACAATGTTTCAGCTTTCTCATGTGCCTGTGCTAACTCTGGGCTCAATATCAATTTGGAGAAGACTGTATTTATGTACCAGCCAACTCCGGGGATTAATCACACCGAACCGAATATCAAAGTGAATGATCATAGAATAAGTGTTGTGGACAAATTCACCTATTTTGGCAGCAATGTGCCACAAACTGCCACAATTAATGACGAAGTGAACGCAAGAATCTCCAAGACCAGCGCGGCCTTTGGCAGACTGTACAAAAATATGTGGGACAGAAATGGAATAAGCCTGCAAACAAAGCTAAAAGTCTACAAAGCAGTTGTATTATCCACACCGCTATATGCTTGTGAAACCTGGAACTGTTTACCAGCGACGTATCAGGAAACACCACTTCCACACATGTGCCTTAGGAAACTATTGAAGATTAAATGGCAAGACACACTGAAGTCTTAGAAAGAGCCCCCCCCCCCCCCCCCCCCCCCCCCCCCATGCCATTATCCTTACTCTACTAATGAAGAATCAGCTTCGCTGGGCTGGTCACTTAACTCGCATGCCAGATCACAGGCTTCCTAAACGAATTTTTTTATGGCGAGCTGCGCTCCCATGGCGGCCAGAGGAAATGCTTTAAAGATTCTCTGAAGATTTCACTAAAAAGCTTTTGAAACTCATCACGACATTTGGGAGACTGCTGCAAAAGACCGAAATTCGTCGCGCACATCATTACGTAAGGGTACAGAAAATTGTGAAGCAAACAGGACTGCAAGAGCTGTGGAAAAAAACAAAAACTGGATAGAAAAACCACTGCAGGAGATCCCCCTCCTGGAACGTCAATCATTCTTTGCCCACATTGTCAAAGAACATTTCGAGCCAAAATAGGCCTTACCAGCCATCTTGGAACTCGCGCTGCAAACTTTTAACCCCACAGGATGAAATGCTCTGTGATACGGAGTTTTACACAATGGCTACATTAATGGAATATAATGCGATACAGATTTGTATTCCTCATTGTCTTGCTCTCTTTTACTCTTTAACCACTCTCCCCCCCCCCCCCCCCCCCCCCCCCCCCCCACCAAACTCAATTGGGTCATAGGCTCTGAACCAGCTCACTGACAAACTACTACTACTCTTGGCTATCCCATGTTTAGATAGTCACGAGCAGAGCTGAAACTCCTGCTACTAAACAACAATCTTTATTTCTCTGGCATACTGTACATTTTGTCCAGGATTAACATTTCTAGATGCAAATATCATCCATTGGCTGTTGAGCAGCTGTCTTACCAAGGGAAAACTAAATCAGAAGGTTCCGTTTCGTGTGTTAATTTTACTCCACAAATCGCGAGGTTGGCAACCTTGAAAGCTGCGCCATCTGTGTAGATCTGCATTTCTAATGCTGGCTATATGTTCGTGGTCTCCAAGGACGTGTGTTTAATATCGTCGCAAGGTTTTCCTCGATGATCTGTTTATCAGGCCGCCTTGTTTTGACAGCTGGTTAGGGGAAGCTCTCCAGGAACAAGATAGAATTGGCTATAAAAAAGGGACCAGTTTATCTCCTGTAAAAGTAAAGAACTTGTTTCAACCGCGTCAGTGGGTATTTGTTTCTGAAATATTCTCTGCAGAACGTTGCAATAAACCCCAATCCCAGGTTGATGTACTAGACAATTCACGTTTAGTTGTTTGCCAATGATTTCAGACTGAGAAGTCAATGTTTAAGTCCTACAGTGCAGGGACTGAACTCCGACCTCAGCCTCAGAGTAACGGAAGTTTAAGCGCAAGTGCATTAGGCCCGCAGTCACGCTTACTTGCATACGTTTTAGCCCTCTATTCCTATAACCATTAGGTACTTGATGAATGATGTTGTCTATAAATCGCCCTTTACTTTCCATTACATTGCTTGTACGCATGGTAGGCCTGATCGTCCAGGTCCAGAACAAATGGCTCTTCTCGTTGGAAATTGGAACACATACACTGCGCTGGCAGAAAGGCTTGGTATATACCTTTTTGCATATACTATTTACAGGACATTGCAGTCAACACCAGCATTTTTCAGCTGCTGTTGAAGTCTTGGCAAATTTTACTTTCAGTAGTTTGCCATTGCCTCTTGAACGACCGGCTCACATACCTTATCGTAAGAAACCAACGCGACGCCATCCGCTGTCAAATCTCGTGCAGCTGTGTTTCGTACGTGGGTATACGGGATTACCAACATCGCCCTTAGCACCTTCGCCAGGGAGACGGTTGGTATATACTGCTAACCGCAACTTTTTTGATAAACGAATAAGCACACGCTGACTGATATTGTCTATAAGGCGATAGTTTATAACAAGGAGTTAACCTCTCCATATCATAGAGCCCGGGCTGATTTAGAGACCATGTGTTGCCCATGCAGCATGATCTCTCTCTCGGCCTATCTATTTACTCCATAGGAAAGGCAACATCAATACGTCTGGAACAAGACAAGCTGCAGAAGCTGCCGAATCAGCAAAGCAATGCTCTATCTGACCACCTGTCGGAGCTTCCATTCTAGAACAGCCCGCGACCAAGTTTTAAAGCCTTTTATTCTACAGATAAGCTAGCATTAACCTTCGTGCGTTCTGGTCTACAAAACGTGATATCCCTATCACACCACAGACAGGCCCATCGCAAATTCCAGCTTCGGGTCATGTTATTATTATAAGCTAGTATTGCGTCCCGTTGATCTTTCTCTAGCGGCCTGATCTTCCCACAGCTTCACTCGCCTTTGCCTGCTCCCCGATGGCTCTATGCTGGTATTAGTTTCAAATGCCACTAACAGCGCTAGCTTCATTCTCCAACAAGCAGCCTGAGTGTTTCTGCAAATTATACAGACTCTAGATAATGCTAGTACTCACTGTAGTATGGGCGTGGGGCTTTTCGGAAACAACTGATGCAGAGAGCAGACTTGTTGGCGGGGCTTGCTTATGCTCTCCCCTAGAGGCATTGTTGCCATCTCCCTTTGATGAAAAAGTACAAAAATCGACCCCAAAAAGCGCTAAAAAGCACCAAAAATCTTTAGGAAACACCCAAAAAAAAAAAAAAAAGCACCAACTGTTTTTTATTACAAATGTAACAAGGTAACACAGTATAATTTATTATTATCACTTCATATTACAATGAAGTTTATTCCAGATCTGCCAAATCCCAATCAGAACTACTTTCGAGCCAAAAAAGCACCAAATTCCAATACTATTTTTTGGGAAATCACTAACACAAGCACTGGTGGTATTCATTCAAAATGTTATAAAGTAGCATATTATAATTTATTATTATCACTGAATATTAGAATGAAGTTTATTCCAGATCTGCCAAATCCCAGTCAAACAACTCCTCTTCAGTTTCTGTAGCTATTTCCTGCGATGATAAGGATGAGGAGGATTATTGAAAGAAACATGTATATGCCTTCTGTGATCCAATTTTTCGCAGAATATCCTTAGGTAGTTTATAATCATGACAGCATTTGCCATATCTTTTCATTCCATATCAAATAGTCAAAACAGCTGTCAAACTCTTGATGCTCAGTCTGTTCCGCAATTTTGATTTTATAACTCCCATCTGACTGAAAATACGCTCCACGTCCGCATTAGAATGAGGTATTGGGTCTGGCTTAATTGAACAATCTTCAGCGGATGTTGTCCATCATTTATTGAAGCAAAAAGCTCCCTGTACTTTGCTTGACGAAGACTTGAGTGAGAAAACCATTTATATGTTTCTCTAATCATGAGCTCTATGTTCCTGGGCAGACTAGCAGCTGCAGCTTGTGACACTGCCAGCTGAAGGGAATGACATACACACCTAATTAGTACCAGATGAGGAACTTCGGATTTTAATTGTGTATATACTCCATTGTTTACACCTGTCATGACAGACGCATTGTCAGTGCCGAGTGCAACTAGTCTTTGCAACTCAAGTCCATTCTTGTTTTAACAATCTTTTAACGCATTGCATATTGCCTGTGCGTTGCAGTCACTCAGTTCAACTAAATCTAAGTAAGTAACCACAAATTGCTTTCTTGTCTCTGAATAGTACCTAATAGCTACTCCAAGTAGCTTAGTTTCAGAAATGTCATTGCTCTCATCAATCAATAAGCTGTATTTACTTTTGCCAATATCAGCTGTCAAGTCTGTTGTGAAATATGTTGCAAGTACATTTGAAATAACTGCTCTGCACTTAGTTCTCCGAAGCATAAAGTTCTTGCAACCTTTGCTGTTTGTCCTGTTATTTTCCCGAGAGGAAGTTGGAATCAACAAGCACATCTTCAAACTTATTATCTGTTGGGATTATTGACTGACTTTGGTCTACACTCCTCCCTTCTGTCTTCCTTTCCATATATCTATTTCTTTCACTCTCTCTGTTATTCCCTCAACACATACTCCGACAACAGTTCCTTTCAACGATAAACAAAAGATTTATTAATAAAAACTATGTCTGGTGTATATATGGATGTTGTAAGCGTAGTTGATAGTGTATTCTATTGTTGGTGCTAGAAAGAACTCTGAATGTCTATCAGCGGTGTTGCTTCTCGCCCATTCATTCTTCAAGATCACAGGACAGCACATCAAACAGGACAGAGCTCACCCTGGATGATCCGTATGCTTGAATCTGATGGTAAATCCGTTATTGAATGAAACAAAACTGTTCACCACTGATTCACTGTACCGTAATAAAAGTCCCGTAAGTTTATGACTGCGCCCGAGTCTGTTTCATGACGGTAAGTATCCAACATCGAAAAAACACCACATCGTCACAGTTCTTCCTATTGTCTTTTATTACTAGCAATGTTTTTACTTGTCTATTCTTTCTTCCCTATGCATACAAGACGTATGTAGTTGTAAGTATCCCTGCTTGCCACAGGTTAACATCTTTTCCTTTTAAGTGTTTTAGTGGTATATTCGTTTGAGCATACAGTGTTCTGTATTTGACTTTACTTTATCACTTCTTCATCTTAAAACATGTCTATGTTCTTTTTGGTTCTAAGTAAGTACTTTATTTGTTCAAGTGTAGTACTCTTCATCTCTTCTCTGCTTTCACTAGGAGATTGGAACCTTATAATTATCTTTGTCTGAATTGGGGGTACTAATGCACAATAGATACACAAACGTTCTTCCGAACGCCGCACCACCCTTTCCCTACTCCCTTGTCTCATGGAAAATCAAGAATCACACTAACTTCCACAAAGAAGTTGCCACTCTTTATAGGTCATTTTTGCCGCATAGTCCTTGACCTTGCTTGACACCTCAAGTCAATACTTCATTATCCCCGTTAGTGGAAAATTACTGATCTGAAACTTTTCCGTTATTTTATAAAACCCTCATTGTTTTGTTCCTTCCCTCTGAGTCATATATAGACCGCAATATGCTGTGGAAATTTTCCTCAGTAACCCATCTCTCCTCCTCCTTCTCAGCCCCAACTCTCTCTCCACACACACCTGACATTATCTGGGTTTTTCAATCCTGTCTTTATCACCTGACCGCGATCCTGTCCAATAGTGCTGTCTGCCTTTGTCGCAAACCTATTTGTCCACGCGAAGGTTACCTGTGCTGTCGGTGGGCACTTCCGTGTCTTGACCTATAAACACATGCGCCTGGTCACTCAACCCGACATTTCGTGATGTTTTTAACCCGTGAATTAACCTCGTCATCCTACACTCTCATTGACCTGTGCCGCTGTAATTTCTACGTTAACACTTCAACCCGTTAACATTAGGGGTCATTGACTCCGGTCACACCGTTGTTGGTTATCCTTACTGTTTTGTTTGTTAACCCTTCTCCTACCTGGTTAGTCGGTGTATAAAGTCGTCTATCTGGGAATCATTAACTCTCAGTATTCCACGACATAGGCCCCCTCTTAAGAGATTAGACCGCGTCGAATCTTTCTCACTGTAGGTTTGATTCCCATGATCCACAACCCTAGTCTTCTTCCTCCGGAGCTGGATGTCTGGATAAGAAATCTGCTCCTACATTCTCCTTACCAAGGATGTATTCCACTGTGAAGTCCAGTTGCAGCAACAACGTCCAACACATCCACCGTGCGTTGAGCTTCTGCGAAGTAGCTATGACCATCACGTGTTGATGATATGATTGGATCCTCACATGGCTCACCTCATTATCCAGTAGGCGCTCTAATTGACACCCTACTATACTACTCACTGACTGAAACTAGTGTTGGCTCCTCGCTCCTGTACGTTCAGGTCGACCTCCTTTCCACTGGCGTAAGCGATGGCTCACAATACAGATGGATCGTCCCATCCTGATTGTAACACTGCTTCCATGTCCTCTTGGTTTCCCCCGGCTTTGCCTCTGGGGATGTTCCACCTCGTCCTCGATGGACCGAGTCGTCTTTCCCAAATCTCCCGGACTTTTGCTTCCAGGACCATCTTGGGCGATATTGTATCTGGTCAGCCAATCTTCGGTTGGAGTCCTGGGTAATTCTCGCTTTTCCCGACGTTACCCACCCCTTCTGAACTTGGTTACCGGTGAAACTTTCACTCTTGTCCTTTCCCTGACTTGTGATTTCCCTCCTCCTGTCGTTGGGTAAATCTGACCTATCACGTACTGTCCCATAGGCCCTCCTATGTTGTACTGGCGATCTCTGGTCTTCGTCTGGACTGGTAACCTTTGTCCCAATGGCTGCCATCACCATAAAGTGCGAAGCTTTGCTCCCGGATCTCTCTTCATATTTCCTAATGAGATGTCTAGGGAGATTTTTCTTCTCTTCCCCGATCCGTATTTTGTAGATGTTCTTGGACACCACCTTTTCCACAGGATAAGGTCCTTTCCATCCTACTTGGAGTATATTGGTCTCTGCTGGGCTCCACACTTCCACTTTGTCTTCCACTTTAAGAGCTAGTTTCCTCTTAATTCGCTTGTTGGGGGGTGCTTTCTGGCACTCCGAACAAGACTTCAACCACCGGCGTACATCTCCGGTCATTCCTGGCCAGCAATAATGGCCGGAAATTTGCTGCAAGGTCTCTCTGACACCCATATGTCGATTCTCGCCTATGATGTGTCCACTCTGAAGAATGTGAGGACGGTGGGTCTCTGGAACCACCCACTGCTCAAGCAGGTTATCTCCCCTCCCAGCTCTCCGATAGAGTAGTTGATTCTTCAGAAAGTACTGTCCCCGTTCTGGTGGCTCAGCACTTCTTTGCAGCTTCCTGTAGCAAGGATGCAACGTAGTATCCTTCCTCTGGGCAGTATGCAATTCTCCTATCCCTGAGTTGTCGCATAGTGTCTCTGCCTCTTTTTCCTTCCCTTGAGATCCACTGACTACTGTTCCCTTGTAGGCTGGCTGTTTGGGCATTCCCAAAAAGACATATTTCGTGCCAATGATCATGGGAAATAAGGAGTCAGATAATACAGCAGCTGGAATAATGCCCGTGACGTACCTGGATTTAATCTCCACCTTGGCGATTGGCAGCGTCATGGTAACAGCACTCCTCATTGCCGGCTGTATTTCTATGGTCTCCCCTGTAAGTTGGTCTGGGCTTACCAAGCTGGCGTCCACCACCGCTTCCCCATCCAAACCGGTATCGTAGAGACAAGCAACCTGTTGGCCATTTACTTCAATCAGTTCAACCACAGGTGGTCTCTCTTGGTCCTGAGTGCCTTTCATCTCCTTGACCGTTTCCTTGCCTTCCTCTTTTAATTCCTCGAGGTTGGTTATGCAATTGGCGTCGTTTGCCTTGCATCTGCAGTCCACAGTATTATGTGTTATCGACTGGCAGTGTGTGCACCCTGTTCCCTTCCTAGGTTTCCGTGTGTCCTTTTTGTTCCTTTCTCCTTCGCCGACCTCAGCCTTGTCTGTGATCACCGATGTAGGAATCACTTTGCATGCTGCGAAGTAAGAACTTTTAGGTTTCGATCTGCAGTCCTTCGTGTTATGAGATGGTACCTTGCAGAATGAACACCACCTCTCAGACCACTGTCGTTTCGCTTGAGAATTCGAGGTGCTCTGGTTTCCTACCTTCACCTTCTCTGAACTCTCCTCTGTGTGCTTTATATAAGGTTCCACTTTTTCTCCTTCCCAGTTTTTAGGTTTCTTTTTCTCTTGTTTCTTCTGACCTTTGGTTTGAATACTGAGTTCCGCAGCTTCACCATGTACTTCCACGAACCTTTCCGCCAGCTTAGTCACAACATCAATCCGTTCCGCCCCTTGTTCTCCCAAGAAGGTTCTGAGAGGTTTCGACATTTGCTTTCGCATCTGGTCGACCACCATCATCTCTTCGAGACTCTCATAATCCCTCTTGAATTCTGCCAAGTCTATCCATTTCTGGAGATAGGATTTAAGCCTTAAACTGTAGGCGGCGAACAACTCTCCCGGCTCTCGTCTAGACGATCTAAACTTCTTCCTATACGTTTGTGCTGTGATGTCAAAATGCTTCATCAAAGCGGCTTTTAATTCCTCGTAATTATTTTCCTGTCCTGGTGGTAAGCGTGTGTACACCTCAAATCCCGAACCTATTAATCCCTGGGATAATTTAAGAGCCCATCTGCTCCTATCCAGCCCCATAGCGACTGACATTGCTTCAAAGCGAGATGCGTACTGGTCAAAGCGTTCCTTAGACTGATCGTAGACAGCTAAGGGAAACTTCATGGCATGGTAACCATGTCCACTCATGTGGGTTGCACCAGGTGACGAAGAACTTCCTTCCACTCCATCTATTTCTCCCTTAGTTTGTGTCTTGAGTTCTAGCTCTTTCATGCGGTATTCATGTTCTCTGATCTTTGTGGCTTCTTCTGCATCCAACTGGGCCTTACGATCTTCCCTTTCTGCTTCCAACTGGGCCTTACGATCTTCCCTTTCTGCTTGACGAAATTCTCGCTCTCTTTCCTGTATGTAATCAGTTAAGTCTGAACCAGCCAACCCAATTTCCTCTCCGTTTGCCCTCAGTTCGGCGGTAGTTATTTTGGGAGTGGCCATAGTTAAAGCAGGTAAGTCCGCACGTTGAGTAAAGACACCTCAAGGCAGTAAAGAAGTACTCACTATAAAATTATATTCTACCTAGAACCTATATCATTTATCTATGTCTATTAAATATTATTAATCTACAACACCACACAGTACATCACAACCACTCTCTCATCCACAAGAGGAGATATAGGATAAAGACTTATGTAGACGTGTGACCGTGTGACTAGGTATGTAATGTGTCTTACCACCTATCCACATTCACTCTGTCTGGAACTTTCTCACTGTAAAGTCACCAGCATTAATGAAATGTTTCTACCATAAATGTAATGGCACCATATATCCAATGGACGTCCTTCCATTAAAAGTCATCAATATATACTTATATTTATTCCAATCAGTATGTCCCAACATGCAGGTACTCCGCTATGCCTGTGCCAATATGCAGGTACCCCTCTATGCATATGCCCTGTTATGCCTTCAGGTCATATGGGTATTATGTATGTACCCCGCTCGCTCCACCAATTATGTCCTGTTATTTTCCCGAGAGGAAGTTGGAATCAACAAGCACATCTTCAAACTTATTATCTGTTGGGATTATTGACTGACTTTGGTCTACACTCCTCCCTTCTGTCTTCCTTTCCATATATCTATTTCTTTCACTCTCTCTGTTATTCCCTCAACACATACTCCGACAACAGTTCCTTTCAACGATAAACAAAAGATTTATTAATAAAAACTATGTCTGGTGTATATATGGATTTTGTAAGCGTAGTTGATAGTGTATTCTATTGTTGGTGCTAGAAAGAACTCTGAATGTCTATCAGCGGTGTTGCTTCTCGCCCATTCATTCTTCAAGATCACAGGACAGCACATCAAACAGGACAGAGCTCACCCTGGATGATCCGTATGCTTGAATCTGATGGTAAATCCGTTATTGAATGAAACAAAACTGTTCACCACTGATTCACTGTACCGTAATAAAAGTCCCGTAAGTTTATGACTGCGCCCGAGTCTGTTTCATGACGGTAAGTATCCAACATCGAAAAAACACCACATCGTCACAGTTCTTCCTATTGTCTTTTATTACTAGCAATGTTTTTACTTGTCTATTCTTTCTTCCCTATGCATACAAGACGTATGTAGTTGTAAGTATCCCTGCTTGCCACAGGTTACCATCTTTTCCTTTTAAGTGTTTTAGTGGTATATTCGTTTGAGCATACAGTGTTCTGTATTTTACTTTAATTTATCACTTCTTCATCTTAAAACATGTCTATGTTCTTTTTGGTTCTAAGTAAGTACTTTATTTGTTCAAGTGTAGTACTCTTCATCTCTTCTCTGCTTTCACTAGGAGATTGGAACCTTATAATTATCTTTGTCTGAATTGGGGGTACTAATGCACAATAGATACACAAACGTTCTTCCGAACGCCGCACCACCCTTTTCATACTCCCTTGTCTCATGGAAATCAAGAATCACACTAACTTCCACAAAGGAGTTGCCACTCTTTATAGGTCATTTTTGCCGCATAGTCCTTGACCTTGCTTGACACCTCAAGTCAATACTTCATTATCCCCGTTAGTGGAAAATTACTGATCTGAAACTTTTCCGTTATTTTATAAAACCCTCATTGTTTTGTTCCTTCCCTCTGAGTCATATATAGACCGCAATATGCTGTGGAAATTTTCCTCAGTACCCCATCTCTCCCCCTCCTTCTCAGCCCCAACTCTCTCTCCACACACACCTGACACTATCTGGGTTTTTCAATCCTGTCTTTATCACCTGACCGCGATCCTGTCCAATAGTGCTGTCTGCCTTTGTCGCAAACCTATTTGTCCACGCGAAGGTTACCTGTGCTGTCGGTGGGCACTTCCGTGTCTTGACCTATAAACACATGCGCCTGGTCACTCAACCCGACATTTCGTGATGTTTTTAACCCGTGAATTAACCTCGTCATCCTACACTCTCATTGACCTGTGCCGCTGTAATTTCTACATTAACACTTCAACCCGTTAACATTAGGGGTCATTGACTCCGGTCACACCGTTGTTGGTTATCCTTACTGTTTTGTTTGTTAACCCTTCTCCTACCTGGTTAGTCGGTGTATAAAGTCGTCTATCTGGGAATCATTAACTCTCAGTATTCCACGACACTGTTACCAAAGTGTACCTTGCAGAGTTCACTTAAATGGTCAACAACGCGAAGCGAACAATGGCCAGCTATGAACAAAGACATGCATCCTTCTGTTTCTTTGACATCGTCTTTCAGTTTGTCAAATGCAATTGTTGTTTGCCTTTGTATACTGAATGGTTGTTCGGCTTTCTGATGTTTCGTTGTATTCTTGTGCCTCTCAATATCATTTAACCTGGCTGCAATTGAATATTTTCAATATTTGCAAAAACACTTAGTATTATCCCCTTCTTCTTTTGACAACCATTTTTGAAATCTTGTGTCACTGAGCCACTGTTCTCTGAAATTTTGACAATATTTCCTGCTCATGGTGAAACACAAATAAGCTTAAATGAAAGGATAATGTAGACACCACAAAATTATGAACTCGATTACAAGCTAATGTATTGACGTTTGAACTTGTCTGCAAGATGGCGTTCGCTTTCAGCTAAATCGTATTAAAGGGAGTTAAATTAGTTGAATATTGCGCGGTAACGTACTAAGACTATTTTACTCCCTCGCTTCAGTTCAAATTCGGCCTTTTAGTGTTCCCAAAATGATTTTTAAAGTAATTTTACCCACCCCAAAAAAGCACCAAAAAGCACCAAAAAATTTTGTGAAGCACTAAATTTACGCGGCCGCGCTAATAGCAAAATTTTCGCACTAAATTACTTGAAAAAGCACTAAATTTAGTGCGACAAGCACTACAATGGCAACACTGCCTACAGGTATGGGTGATTCGGATTTTGGTTGGGATTTCAGGGGGACCGGAGCTTTGTGTCAAGCGAAGCAGTTTTATGGGCACAACCTCTCTCTCTTTCTCTCCCTCTCTCTCTCCTCTCTTTCCTCTCTCTCTAACTATTTATCTATCAATCAATCAATCTATCTATCTCTTCCCTTCTCTCTTATTTTCTTTCTGTCTCCCTCTCTTTATTTCTCTCTATATCTGTCTGTCAGCCTATTTGTCACAGTCTCTGTCTGTCTGCTGTCTGTTTGTCTCTCTCTCTCTCTCTCTAACGCTATATATCTATCAATCAATATATCTACCTATCCCCTCGTTATTTCTCGCTCTCTCTTCTTCTCTTTCTGTCTTCCTCTTGTTATTTCTCTCCATATCTGTCTGTCTGTCTGTCTGCTTGCCTGCCTGCCTGTCTGCCTGCCTGCCTGTCTGTCTATCTGTCTGTCTGTATAACTTAAGAGCAATCGATAGGAGACGTCTACGCCTGACTGAGTAGAAAGGGTTGTAGTGTTCTATGTGTGTGATGCAGGGTTAACCAAACAGCCAGCGTAGTCATTGAACAAATCCAGTCATTTTAATATTTAAAACCAGAAACAAACAACAGACAAACAGTGCACTAGCCACTACGCGACAGCCTTTTCTATATAACACACTGATGATCAGCACATGTGGACAGAAAACGTTTCAATAAATTGACAGCAAAACCTTCAATGATTAGTATTGCCCGTTATGAAAATTATTGTAAGCGCACAAATAAATCTTATCAAGGATAACTCATTGTACCCGGATAAAACGCAATAACGCCTTACATGTGAATGAGCATGCAATCTCTTTACTGTCCCCTGCGAATTTGGCTGTAAGCTCAGCTGTCGTACAGACGATTCAAGAAATGCAATCTGACAATATGAATTCACCACGGCTTATTCTCATTCTTGCAGCATTGTTTTCACGTGATAACAAAGTTATATACAAAATTATTTACGCTCCTGTGAATACTTGCAGAGGTAAAATACGTTCTTTAATAATAAGTAATGTGTCAGATTAATCTAGAAGCACGTAAACTGCCAAAAATATTTGATGTGGGTCATAACCTGTATAAACAACAGGAACAGACAACATATAAAAAATAAATAAATAGGAAGAATACGGTGAGGAGGGAGCGAATAAATGTGTTTGAAAACTGTGAAAATTGCTGATGTTGTCGAAAAAGAGCAGCATGGAATTCCCATGAGTATTCGTCTCCTCTACATCCATATAAACAGAATGCTTTACACAGATCAAACAGTAAACAATTAATACATGCACAATTTCCCCCCTCGTTCCCTGGCTTTGAAGTCATGTGTAATCTATACACGTCCTGCAAAGTCTAGTGCACTGAACTGATTTTTGATTGTGAAATAGATTTCCCTATTACCAGTGTCCCTCGCCATCAGGTGAACCCACTCCGACTTCTGAGATACTCGTAATTTACGTCCCGAAGTCAATGAATGAATCACCGAAAAACGAGAAGTAGATTGTGAGCTTTACTAAAGCACGACTACAAGAAACAAAATGAACAAAATGGAGGATAAGTCAACATTTTAGACCAGCTGACCGGCGTAGATGTTAACCCCGCTACCTCTGCTTCAGCACGTCGGGTGTTTACGAACAAGCGTTCTTATCCACTCGGCCATGCTGGCCACTGACATTGAACGGGAGGCCCTTGCCGGAACGCAACTGCCTTTACCAACGACAGCTTTGTCTCCAATATTACCTATGTCCAATTCCATTCATTGTCCTCCGGTCTACTGTTATCTGACGCTCATAGAAGGAGAAGAGGGAAACAGAGATTAAAGGACGCACTTGACAACATAAAATTAGAAAGCTATAGTTACCGACCGGGATTCGAACCTGTCACCTCCAAATGACGACGGCTTGTGTGTTTATTTATGGACTGTCTTAGTGGCCTCAAAGGGTTCCCCAATTGATGTACTGGTATCTGGGAGTCGCGAGAGTGCAGTAGCTACACGCTTGCCTGCGGTCCTGGTAACCACTAGTTCGAACTCTCACTTCTCATCGAGGTGGATATGTCCAACTAGGCTAAATAGTCAAGAAAAAATGTCTTGGGAAGTGAAGGCAGTCGATGACCTTATCACCACTTGAATGCCGATTGGTCTATGAAAATATGGATCTCACACGATGTGTCCAATGCGCCATGAGATGTGTAAAGGGATCCCTTAAGTATTTACTCCTTTACTATTGTTATCTGGCTTTTGGTTGGCTGGTCTGTAATCCTTTAGAAGAATGGGAGTTTAACTCTTAAGTCCTGTACGCTCATGTTCAGGGTGTGTAAGTCCTGGAGAGTGAAGCTTCTGCTAGAGTGAAGTTGGTGTTGAAACATTCCTTCAGACCCGGTACCAAACTACATTCTCCCCTGAGACTATGTTGCATGGCTCTTATTCCATTCTCCAATATACAAGAGGGGTGTTCAACGCCGGTACTTCAACTTCATATATGTGGAGAAACATAGCGATTCTTGGAACATTACTCGAACTGTGGACTCAGTATATTAATAGGGCATATTCAGATATAAAACAGTTCGTGTACCCTGAGTATATCAAATCACAGACTGGTTCTTCTGCCTGCAAGCTGGCTAACTAATGTAAATGATTATCATTGGATCAATAAAGATGTTATCAATATTTGACCCAGATATTGAGACTTCCTGTACCACTTTTTGACCCAGATATTTAGACCGCCTGTACCAATCTTTGACCCATATATTTATACCTCCTGTGTGACACTATTCTATAATTATATATAATTTCAGCTGTCTGTCACTGTAGCCTGCTGTCTCTGTCTCTTCTCAGAACGTGACAGAAAGTCAATATGTGAGTTCGCCAGGAGACGATGAAATGTGTCTTAAGGGAGACCTATGGAAACAGTTCCCAAGGATACGGAGACAGGACACAGTGGAAATGGTGGGTAAAAATAACCAAATTTAAAATATAGGTGGGCGTTGGCGCTTGCGACAAGAGGAGACAATCTGGTCAAAACATAGGGCTTATCTCCCGTTCAAGTGTTTTAGCTTCTATTGAGGGAATATTTTTTGCTTCACTAAATGTTTAGAATTCGGTGAATAACCACTATTTATTCTCGACCTAAAGCGAAATAACCTTCATTATATGGTGATTGTACTTCTTCTGTTTTTACTTCTTTCATTTGCTTGAATTGTATTGTATATATTTGCAATGTTGGCACATGTATAAAATTCGATGTCTTTTAATTTTTTAGTTCACTCAGCATCCATGGATTTGTCTCCTGTATAAACCTAACTGTCATAATGTATGTGACTCAGCGGTCTATAGAGTTGTATCGCCCACTGTCGTTTCTCTAGGCCAGAAGGTTTGTCTAGTATGTTGGGCTGTTTTGGAATATAAGATCTGCTGTCCGCGGCGCCAATCCTCATATGTACATGGTTGCCTTACCAATTTTGAATGTTGTATACATGTAGTTGCGTAATCGATTATGTCCTGTCTGAGAATAATGATGTATTGTGGTCTGCCCAATAAATGGAAATCAACGTGTGCAGGTGTTGGGGTGGGGGGGGGGGGGGGGTGGACCTAATTAGTGTTTGTGCTTTTGTAACTGCTGAATTCAATGGAGAGAAAAAAAACACACCTTGGCCTAAGGTTATGGGAGCTCCGATAATTCAGTAGCTAGTACGCTTGCATGCCGGTCCGTTGTTCATGTGTTTGAATCATCTCAAGGCGGCGGGTTTTTATTTTTTAAATTGACCAGGTAGTTGTAGTCTAAAATGGCTAACAGGAAATTCTTGGAAAGTAAAGATGGCGATTACAAATGAGAATTGGCAAATTTTACGTATATTTAACATTACTGTATGGCGTGGGAGCCTGGACATTGAACAAGCAACTAGAAAGTTGAATAGATGCCCTGGAGATGTGGATATACAGAAGAATATGTCGATTTCTTGGAAACAGAAACAATCAAATACAGAGGTTCTAGAAAAACTGGGAATGAAAGGAGAGTTGATGAAAGAAATAAAAAAAAAAGAAAAACAAAGAGGCAAGTGAAATATTTTGGCCACGTTAAAAGACATAGTACTCTTAAAAAATCCATGCTGGAGGGCAAGGTTGAGGGCAAACGCACATAAGTTTGACAACGATACAAGTGGAAAGATAACATCAAGAGATGGACGAACATCAGCCTGACATAATGTACAGTCAAGGCGAGAGGCACACAGTTGGAGATCCATTGCAGCCAACCTTCATTGTGGAGACGGCACTTTATTGATTGATTGAAAGGTGGCGGACTGGTCTATGCGAAATGGGGCCAGAACCATTTACCCAGATTGTCACTCGTCTACCAGCCTGGTGATCAAGGGTTCGAATCCGCATTAGGACGCATTGCTCCAGCCTAAAGTGAGTACTAGAAAATGTTAAGGAAAGTAAAAGCGATCGAGTTTTACTGGCCATATCACCCACAAAGTATCGATTGACCTATGAAAATATAGGTCTAGCCATGTATTTCCAATACACCTTAGACTTGCAAAAGGGCTCTTTTACCACATAAACAACACGGCCCAAGGCGCAGAGCCAGGTCCATTACTTATTTCACTTACAGAAAACCAAATTAGAATCGAGGCATGAAAACAGGCTATGCTTTATTCTGCTTACTATTTATTTAATCCTCCTCAAGGTGTAGAAAGGAGAGGTTTACTTACTTTACTTACTATTTACCTTACACTCAGTATGCCTCTAGGCGTATGAAAAAGCTCTGTATTTACTTTATTTACTATTTACCATATACTCAATACGCCGCAAGGTGTAGCAAAGGACTCTTTACTTACTATACTTACCATTTACCATATACACAATACGCCTAAAGTCAGATATAATGGCTACTTACTTACCATTTTACAAGCTTTTAGGCACATTGAGCATATGTTGCTAGATCCATATTTGTATAAATCAATTGGTACTCGGCGGGTCATGTGGTCATGCAGACCGCCTTTACTTCCCAATACATGTCTTGGTAACCAAGTGGCGTCTGGTCGACCTGGTAGTCCAGATAAATGTAAACAATTCAAATCAAACCCATGGCCACTGAGCTGGCAGACAAGCATCTGTTCACAGCTTTCCCGCGCTTCCCTGTGCCATATCGTCTATTATTATTTAAGATAATAAATGTTTGTTTTTGTTTAACTTATTTTTTGTTTGCCTTTGTTTTTTTATCAATATTTTTCAGCATGAACACAAGACGTAACTTCTCACCTATTAGTTCTGCTCCGAAAAGGTGGACGATTCCGAGAGTAGGCTTCACGTTGGCACGAGTCAAAGGCGAGCATCATAACCTGAGTCCTACTTCGTCCTTTACTTTAATGTGATATATGCTGCTGCAGATGGTTGCTTGCCGTCTTGACAGACAACAGTTTCTTACATTGTATTTCAAAAAGACATAATAACTACAACCCGTGGCCATTAGAGCAGTGATGGAGTTATACCTCTTTATAGGACACAGTCTGGGGTAAATTGAAGAGATCCCTCTCTGGGCCTGCTTAGTTTACTTCAGAGAAAAGTTAACAGCAATACATAAGGAACAAGACAAGATGCATAAGCTCCCGAATCAGCAAAACAATGCTGTAACTGTCCGCCGGTCGGAGCTTCCATCCTAGACCAGTTGTCGATCAAGGCTTAGGGGCTGGTCTGCTCTGCCATAACATTTTGTCTTCAGATTGCATTTCATTTCACCAGAATAAGGCTTGTACCATCCCAACCGCGAGCCTCCGCCCGATGTCGTAGGCACAATGCGAGGTGTCGTGTCTAGAGAGCACCCATTTGATATTTAAACAAATAACAAAATAAAGGTCCCATTTACACGATTAAGACGCATTGGGCAATTCAGAGCCAGATCCAAACTTGTATAGACCAGACGGCACTCGGTGGCATAGGTATAGGAGCCGGTCGTTCAGAAAGCAATGGCAAACTACTGAACGTAAAATTTGCCCAGGAATCACGAACAGCGAAAATGCTGGGGTTGACTGCTACGTCCTGTGAAGGACATGCAACTTAATTTTTTTAATAGTATTGAACATAACAGATTGCGCCTGCTATCTCCTGTTGTCAAGTTTCGCTTGATCTGGCTTCATAATATAAAACCTTGTCAGTCGATTTAAAAAGCTGAATTTCCGTTTAGGCCCATACAAAAATAGCCAGTGTTGGACATTGGAAATAAAAATGCTGGAATCCGTAAAGAATGTTCGATCTGAGGGAGGAAATCTCACCGACTGGGACGATCCTTCGAAGGAAAACTCTGCGGGACCGGTTATAATCTCAAGGGAACCAATCTGTTTGTGACCTATATTGGAAAATACACAGATCAAACATTGATAGTGGAAGAAGAAGAAGAAGAAGAAGAAGAAGAAGAAGAAGAAGAAGAAGAAGAAGAAGAAGAAGAAGAAGAAGAAGAAGAAGAAGAAGAAGAAGAAGAAGAAGAAGAAAAAGAAGAAGAAGAAGAAGAAGAAGAAGAAGAAGAAGAAGAAGAAGAAGAAGAAGAAGAAGAAGAAGAAGAAGAAGAAGAAGAAGAAGAAGAAGAAGAAGAAGGAAGAAGGAAGAAGAAGAAGAAGAAGAAGAAGAAGAAGAAGAAGAAGAAGAAGAAGAAGAAGAAGAAGAAGAAGAAGAAGAAGAAGAAGAAGAAGAAGAAGAAGACGAAGATGAAGAAGAAGAAGAAGAAGAAGAAGAAGAAGAAGAAGAAGAAGAAGAAGAAGAAGAAGAAGAAAACGTCATTGGAGTATTTAAATGCAAGTTCATTTTCTTTTGCAGGACGTAGCGATCAACCCCAACTCCCGGTTGGCTTTATAGACAATTTTATGCATCGAAGTACGCAAGCTAATGAAGCCCCGCAACAACGTATAATTATTTACAAATGTAACCAGGAAATATTCTGGAAAGTGCAGGCGGCCGGTGTCACATAGACAACATAGGCCATCGAGTGCCCATTGGTCTATAACAAATATGGCTCCTAGCACCATATACACAAAAGGCCTCAAAACGTGGAAGAGAATGATTTACTTACTTTTACAAACGATGCGGGCGGCACCCTGGTAACAAACAGGTCAACTAATGGAAGTGGCAGCATTTCATTAAGCACATCTTTCGCAGCTGCTTGCAATCACCAGTTTTAAAGTTGAGTCCCTGTGGTAGTTAGCTCCGGTGGGAATCGTAGACCTCGGCTGACATAAGAACACGGTGATTAAACCCACGGAGCGGTAAAGGGATGAATATCGATATCAAAGTACCAGAGAGTGAGATTTAACCAAGTTGTTTGAAACGTCAATAAACGAGGCTGTAGCTACGAGAACTATGTTGTTAATTCAAGGCTTTTGATACCCGGGTTTTGTATGGCTAAGAAATTAAGCTCACGTGTAGAATAAGGAACGGATGGATGGGGTATAAGTTCATGAGTAGTCAGAACAATCAGCTGATGGACACACAGACGGTCAGGCAGAAACAGACGGCCAGCTAGACAGAGAATCAACCAGCCACATATATATACTCATAAATACAAATAGACGGACAGGCAGAGAGGCAGCTACATAGAAAGACAGGGCTAGACAGACAGGTAAACAGGCGGGAAGACGGGCGGGCGGTCGGAGAGACACAACCATGGACAGACAGAGAGACAGACAGACAGAGAGACAGACAGACAGACAGACAGACAGACACAAGCAGGCAGGCAGGCAGGTAGGTAGGTAGGTAGGTAATTAGGTAGGTAGGTAGGTAATTAGGTAGGTAGGTAGATAGATAGCTAGGTAGGTAGGTAGGTAGGTGACATATAGATATAGAGATCGATAGATACATTGACAAGCTGACGGACAGACAGACCGACCGACTGACCGACATACAGACATATAGACCGACCGACAGACAGATAGACCGACCGACAGATAAACAGATCGACAGACAGACAGACTGATAGACAGAGTGTCCAGCACAATCATTGACAAATCTAGAAGAAAACCAAATACATTCCTGAACTAGGCACTTCTGCTTGTATTCCAATTGGCCCAGGCGTTTCTTTTAATGCATTACTGAGCAAAGCTCGATTATTCTCGACGAGATTTATCACGTGTCCAGAATGCCCGAGAACGAATCGAGAAAATCTTGCTAAATATGTGAGTGTCTGTCAGCTTCATAATTTAAAGATTCAGTATCTGAATGTGGCTATTAATAAAGCCGTCCTTCAAATAGCACTGCTGTCTATAACGATAGTTGACGATATTATTGTCACTCTATATATATACTTTGCACAATAAAAGTGTCAATGAAAAACATCGATTGATTTATTCATATAAGAGACGCGTTGTGATTCATTTTTACGAATACAGAACTCTGAGAATTGTAAACTTCCCTTGATCTCCTAGTGGTGACTAGTAGGCATTTTAGGTTATGCATGCAGTAAATATCTCTTGAAGATCTCCAAATCGACGGGAAAGACCTTACAGTTGTATAGAACCTGTTTTGAGACGATAATCTGCAGTAAAAATTAATAAGAAAGTAGGTGAATGTCAGCCGTTCAATCAAGGTTTGTGACTGGCCTTATTGCACTATATGATGAAACGATTATGATAAATTCAGAAGAAATGAGAGCAATCGCCATCGGAGGACATACAATAAAAACGAGTGTTTATAATCTATTGTAGTATAAGATATGGATATGGTACAGTATTGATCGCAGACAGCGAATACGATGTGCAACATATAGTGCATGCAGTTATTGCACACAGTGAGCGACTACGGTTAGAATTAAACTGTAAGACAATACAAATTATGGTCATCTTCAAGGGGACAAAATATATCACACTGTACATGAGAAAGGTCTTAATCAAGCTAATCGGTACGACTATCTTTGTAGAGTCAACATATCCGATAGACGAATTATTGTAGAGATTAGAACAAGAATCGCCAAGGCAAAGGTAGCCTTTTGTAAGATGGGAAACAGACCCACAAATATACAGTTGTGATTTACAGTGATGGTGTCAGGTCTTAGTCAGATATGACTGAGCTACCGTATAACAGTAGACGGTACTACCTGGTTTCTGTTAGCGCTGAACGTTGGGCGGCGCTTACCAAACCTGACACCCCACATTGTGCCAACGGCTTCGGGCGGAAGAGCGCAATTGGGAGGGTACAAGCCTTACCCTGGTGCGAGGAAATGCAAGCTAAAGACAAAATGTCATGGCAGGGCAGACCAGGCCCTAAGCCTTGGTTGGCGACTGGTCTAGGATCGAAGCTCCGACAGGCGGACAGTTAGAGCATTGCTTTGCTGATCCGGCAGCTTCTGCAGCTTGTCTTGTTCCAGATGTAGGGGTGTTATCTTTCCTCTGGAGTAAACTAAGCAGGCCGAGAGAGGGATCATGCTGCATGGGCAACACATGATCTCTGTATTTTAGCCCAGGCTTTGTGCTATGGAGAGGCAATAACTCCATCCCTGGTCTTAGTCTACTATCTGCATTCTCCAATGCTTGTTCTGAATTTGGTTTAACAATTAGCAAAAAGAAGACACAGATTATGTCACAAGGTGCACATGGGGTACCATCAATCTTTATTGACGACGCCGAACTAGAGATAGTAGACCATTTTACATATCTAGGATCAGTGGTAAATAGCAAATTATCCCTAGATCAGGAAATCAACATCCGGATTGGTAAGGCAGCAACAACAATGAACAGGTTAAGAAAAAGAGTCTGGGAGAACAGGAAGCTTACTGCCAAAACAAAAGTCCTTGTCTATCAAGCTTGTGTCCTTAGTACTCTTCTCTATGGCAGTGAAACCTGGACAACTTACTCACACCAAGAGAACAACTTAAACAGCTTTCATATGCGGTGTCTGCGAAGAATTCTTGGTATTAAGTGGCAAGACAAAATCACAAATACTGAAGTATTGGAAAGATCAGGTTGTGTGACAGTTTATTCCATGCTCAGTCTTCGTAGACTTAGATGGATAGGACATCTTAGGAGGATGGATGATGGTAGAATACCAAAGGATATCTTTTTTGGTGAATTACAGATGGGTAAGAGATCTCAGGGTCGGCCTCTACTACGATACAAAGATGTGTGTAAGCGGGACATGATTGATACAGGCATTGATAATGCACATTGGGAGCAAGTCGCCGCTGAACGTGTTGCATGGAGGGCAAATATCAGAAATGGAATAAAGTCAAAGGAGAAAATTATTGCAGAAAAGTCACACACCAAGCGTTTGAGACGTAAGATGGTGCATGATGGTGGAAATGACCACATGTTCACATGCACCCACTGTGAACGGACATTTACAGCGCAAATTGGCCTTATCAGTCACACTCGCTACCGCCATAGGTAAAAGTTATTATGCCTTTTTAAAGCACAAACTATCGTCTGTCAAGACGGCAAGGTGATATTTATTTACAGTGAGAAAGAGAGTATTGAAGTGTTATATAGAACCTATTCTGCTGTATGTATGCGAATCGTGGGCAATAGCAGATATGCTAAGAAACATCTAATGGCAGTGAGCATTCGGTTCCTGGGGGAAATGCAAAGGACGCACACACACGCGAGCGCACGCACGCACGCACGTACGCACCCACACACACGCACGCACTCACACACTCACACACACACAGACAGACAGAGGCGGCATGCCGAAAGCATCGTACAAAGCACGAACTCCGTAACTCTAGCGACGACTAAAAAATGCACTCGAGAACCGAAAGACTTAGCCCGGAATCGAACGCACAATCTTTGGAGCGTGAGGCAGACGGCTTAGCCACGGAGGCTCCCTTCCTTAATCTGCATGACACTAGATAATGATGATGATGACACAATCTCTTATGGTGAAGGTTAACGGGAAGGCACCACATGTACATTCCTGGAACACGTTTCTGTACAGACACAATGATAGGACCATGTTGCAATGATTCTGTTCAAACAAACGGACCATCTTCGTTCTCAGTAATCTGATAATACATGTCAAGTAGTATGTTTTACAATTAATACACTATTAGTAGTGCTGTTGCTAGTGAGTTAACTGGGCCTATATAGGAGGCAAAGTATAGTAACAATGTAATCTGCAATACATGCCGTAAGAGGCAACTAAGGTGGGCTGGGGGTCTGGAGAGGAACTCACTACGCGGTCGATTAGGAAACAATAGCCGCCAAACCCAACCAACCGTGAGCAATCAATCAATCAGGTGCCGTCCCCACAATGAAGGTTGGCTGCTATGGATCCCCAACACTGCCTGTCTCTTGCTTTAATTGTACATTATGTTAGACTGATGTTCGTCCATCTCTTGATGTTATCTTCCCACTTTTATCGTTGTCTACCTCTGGCTCGCTTGCCCCTAACCTTGCCTTCCAGTGTGGTTTTTATAAGAGGGTTATGTCTTTTAACGTGGCCAATATATTTCACTTGTCTTTTTTTTTTAAATTTCTTTCATCAACTCTATTTTCATTCCCAGGTTTTCCAGAACCTCTACATTCAATTGTTTCTGTTTCCATGAAATACGACATATTCTTCTGTATACCCACATCTCCAGGGCATCTATTCGACTAAAATTAAGCAACTCTAGCGTAGCTATTGGTAGGGTCATCCTGGTGGGACAGGTCACGGAGTAGGAACCCGACGAAGCCAAAGACAAAACTGCTGCCTTGTGGGTAGACTGGAGATAATTAACGGCTAAGGTAAGCAAACGCGAAGAAATGCTTGTCGCAGTCGAAAACGGCTCAACGAATCAGTGCAATCGATGATGATGATGATGTATGGCCAAATTGCTAAGGCGTAGCATAAGGTGACAACTAGACAAGGTCTATGTAGCCCATGATGCTATTTCAATGGTTAGACAAAGAAATCTGTCCACGTTACACAGGTTTGGGTTCCTGTAGACCAGTGGTTCTCAACTGGTGGGGAATTCCTCCCCCCCCCCCCCAGGGGGAATTTTAGGGTTTCAAGGGGGATGCGGTTCGGACCCCCTATTCGACCCCTTAGGGGACCCCCTGTTGGACCTCGAATCGGTCCAGCGCGCGAGTGTGGGGTGCTGGTATCAAGCTAATACCGGATATACTACTGGGGGGAATGAAGATTATTTCAAGATCGAGTTAATACAAGAACCGATTACTTGATATTGCTTTTAACTTCATACTTTACATTTATGCACGTCTCATCCTTCTAAAATTCATTTTATAAAGTAAGTAGACCCACAAATCACGTTTCATGTGGATGTCTAGACCTGTTTTAACATATTTACCTTCCATTTTTACGTATACTGTGTAGGGGTGGGGGAATTTTTAGGTAGGAAATATGAAAAGGGGGGGGGGGGGGGGGAGGGGGAATGACGTTCTGAAAATATGGTGAAGGGGGGCACGTGCCAAAAAAGGTTGAGAACCACTGCTGTAGACGATATCCATAGCTACACTACAAACCTGTTTTAGAGGTGTATAGTGTCGTGTCTTCCTTTAAAGTGTCGTCCCTGGAGTGAGGGGAGTCAATACCCACATTATAATTTTTTTTCCCCTATCAATATCCTGGAGACTCCACCAGCTTCTGTCCAACACACTCCTTCAGTTCATGGACACCTTTTTCTCTCTCTATCACTGTCGTACTATGCCCCTCTCATACTTCCCCAACGCAACATATTCAACAACTCTTGCTTCTAAAAATTAATATAAATTAATTTATTAAAAGAAAAGTGTTACGTATATGAGACGTGTATGCGAAGAAAATGTGTGTCGTGTATTCTAATGTAAATATATAGGTCAGACCACAGAGTTCATGATCAGAGTCCACTCATCATGGCAAGGATTACACGACATCACAAGAATCAGCACAATGGACCTCACCGAAGTCGTGTCCTTCTCTCCAGACATGTCCTCCTCCAGGAGCTCTGATGACCATGAGATCTGATTCCCATTCACATCTATAATCCGTGAACGATACTATTTTTGTTCCTAACAAAAAAAAAAAAACTGTTCCTAATAGTTTATAGAAACTCAGACTTCATAATTCCTGCGCAGTGAAAAAACATGGAACACTGTCCTATTAACATGACGTTTTTCCTTCTTGCGAAATGTTCTATAGTTTTCACTCTTAAACAGTCATTGTATCTAGACTAACATAGATTTCTTTATTTTCTAGATATTGTCTGAAAGTTATGATTTCCTTGATACGTGGAACAACTACACTTCAATGTTTGGTTTCATCTAATGTGAACATCAGTTCCTACTGATCTAGTAATACGTGGACTGAACATCCATCACTTCAGGTGTGTTAACGAATGGTATGCACTCATGTAGGATACTTATACCATTCAGCTCCACCGAGCAATGTTTATCAACTTCTTCTAGCATAGACCCATTGAGAAAGTTGCTGGCCCATCTTCCTGCACCAACATTTTATCCGGGATCGGATTTTTCAATGATTCTGTGTGCTTCATCCCGACCAGAGGGAACCTGTAAAATATATAACACAACTGGTGATAGACTCCCCGTCACTGATCGTTATTAGACAATCGTGGGCCATCGGCCTCGCTCACAAAAATACAGTGAACCTAACTCTGTCAGGGACAGATGAACTGAACACATAGGTTTTCATCAGGCCAAGACAAGAAAAAAATAACAAACAAACATCGTGCGGAACCTCCCTCCCCCCTCCCCCACCAGGGAGCACCCACTGGAAGATCCCAATTATCCCCCATTACTCAATTCTCAACTAGTAGAGCTTATCAACACTTCACTACTCTATTTTCAACTAACAGACCCAAGTATCACTTCCCTACTCTAGCTAGTTTCAACCATGCTACTGCCTAAATTAATTAGGACTAATTATACAATATGACTACCTTAGGCAACACCGCAGTTAGATCAAATCACATCTACATTTGCCATGACAGGCACGTGTAAAATTAAATTAACCCAATTCGCACACGGTAGATATTATTCCACTCCCTAACTGCAGTGCCAAAGCACGTCCGCCTAAATCCACTGTTTGAGTTACACTGTCTCCCCCAATCATGGTTTTTCAAACAGCCTTGAATTGTTCACGTGACTTTGTTGATGTCCTGCAGGCGTTCCAATGTTTCAAACAACAAACCCGAGCCGGGCACTTCCGCTTGAATCCGACCTGTTTGTGAACTGTCAAGGGCGGCGTATTGATTCCTCTCCCCCCTCCCCAGTAAACATCTGCAGCTGTTACTTTTGACCGTCCTGGGATTTTTGACATCCGATTTGTTTTTTCTGTTAGTTAAAATAGTTGTGGCTGTGAAAACATCCCGTTAATCAAAATGCCTTTATTATCATCAACTGGTTAATCACGGTGTTTTTCGTGACATATAGTTGCAAATGCATCCCATTACACTTGCTTTTACAACGAGTCAGTGTTGTAATTTATAACCAGGTGCTGAAAGTTATATATATACCTAGATGCTGAAAGTTATATATACCTAGATGCTGAAAGTTATATACACCCAAATGCCGAAAGTTATATACAGTATAACCCGATGCTATTAAGTCCTTTCTACCCAGATGCTGAAAGCTATATATAACTATATTCTTAAGTTATTTATAACCAGATGATGACAGTCCTTGCCACCCAGATCCTGAATGTCTTTTCTACCCAGATGCTAAAAGTGATTTATAACCGTGAGCCGACAGTTATTTATAACCAGATGCTGAAAGTCCTGTATAACTAGATGCTGAAAGTTATATATAACCAGATACTTAAATTGTTTATAACCAGATGCCAAAAGTCCTACCTACCCAGGTACTAAAAATGATTTATAACCCGATGCTGAATGTTATGTATAACCAGATGGGGATAATTATATAAAAGAAGATTCTGAAAGTTATTTATAATCAGATTCTTAAGTTCTTTCTACCCAGATGCTGAAAGTCCTTTCTATCTAGATGCTAACAGTGGTTTAGAACCAGATGCTGAAAGTCCTTTCTATCTAGAAGCTACAAGTGATTTACAACCTGATGCTGAAAGTCATTTCTACCCAGATGCTGAAAGTTATTTATAACCCGATTTTGAATGGTATTGATAACAAGATGCTGAAAGTTATTTCTAACAAAATGCTGATAGTATAGCCTGTATAGCCAAGTGCGGAAAGTTACATATACCAGATGCTGAAAGTCTGTTCTATCCAGATGCTGAAAGTTATTTATAACCCGATTTTGAATGTTATTGATAACAAGATGCTGAAGTTATTTCTAACAAAATGCTGATAGTCCTTTATAACCAGATGCCGAAAGACTGCTGTAAGTCCTGTATAGCCAAGTGCGGAAAGTTACATATAACCAGATGCTGAAAGTCTGTTCTATCCAGATGCTGAAGGTTATTTATAATCAAATGATGAAAGTTATTTACAACCTGATTAAGAAAGTCCTTTATAACCAGATGCTAAAAATCCTAGCATGAAAAGTGAAATGCACAACTAAACAATCTTGTGATTTCCTGTTTCTTTTCTTTTATACAACTCGTTTGCTGCTTGTTTGATCTAACATGTCTACCTTTCCTTTCCCACTAAACACAACGGTAAACACACAAGAGCTGTGCTGTTACTTCAGTCACCTTGGGGACAGACGGGTGTTGTTGGTTCTGAACATTCAAGATTTGGGTTTCAAAGCCATTAATCCGCCCCCCCCCCTAATTAATCTGTCCTCAAAATGAAGTCTTGTCCTGCCTTTAAATTGGGAATGTAGCCATAAGGTGAACTGGTTAGCTTAGCTCTATAAAGCTAGCTACGAGCTCGTGGATACAAATTACTGCTAATATCCTTTAGCGGGATTTATTACCGTATTTCCTTTACCTACTGCAAGCTATATTTGCTGCAGGGTTTTTATCCCAGCTTTTTTTTTAATGAAAAGGTGACAGGAAGCATTAAAAATAAATACCCATCTCCTTGTCTGATACTAGATCTCTGTGATTTCGCAATACGGTAAAATCTCGGGTGGCGGTTTTTGTTGTTGTTGTTTGTTTTAAATCTAGCTTGTCACATAAATGATTCGGAAAACAATAACAGTTGACATGTCATGTGTATTTATTCATAATACACAGAAATATAAATTGATGATGACACTTTAAAACCATTAACATAGCTGGGGATATGTACGCGATTTGACAGACATCCATATAAAGTGAAGAAGTAGAGATTAGAAGACACACTAGACCAGTGGTTCTAAACCTGTGGGGAATTCCCCCTCCCCCCCCAGGGGGGAATTTTGGGGTTTTGGGGGGGGGGAGGGGGAATGAAGATTGTTTCAAGATCGTGTTAATACACAAACCGATTACTTGATCTTGTTTTTCCCTTCATACTTTACGGTTCTGTACGTCTCACCCTTCTAAACTTCATTTTATAAAGTAAGTAGACCCACAAATCACGTTTTATGTGGACGCCTAGACTTCTTTTGGTATGTGCTTCCATTATTACGTATACTGTGTAGGGGCGGGAGGGGGGATTTTTAGGTAGGAAATACGAAAGGGGGGGGGGGGGAATGAGGTTCTGAAAATATAGTGAAGGGGGGCACGGGCCAAATTTTTAGGTAGGAAATACGATAGGGGGGAAAGACGTTCTGAAAATATGGCGAAGGGGGCACGGGCCAAAAAAAGGTTGAGAACCACTGCACTAGACAATATAAAAATTAATCGCTGCGTTTTTGTTTTTTTGGTTCTCTTTACTTCTACAAGTGTCCATCAGTTCAAGTAACTGTATTTCTCATGTTATTCAGTGCGGTGACTATGAGTGTACGGTATAATTCCTTTAATCCAACTTAGATTCTTCTGCTTCTATGAGTGTTGATCAATATCTGTAAACGTGTTTCTCAAACTAAACAAGATTAGCCTAGCGCTGGCAGCTATGCCTAGACACAAGAACAAAAGAACTGTAAACTCGACCGTAAAGTTAAACTAACCATGAACAGATGTGAGGGAAATTGTGAGTCTATGATAGGAGAGTCTGACGTCACATGTCCAGAGATCTGTACTTAACAGGGAAACGAACAGACAAGAAGAGGTAGTGATCTAGAAATTAAATCTTCATTTAACAAGACTGACCTTATAAGAAAGAAATACATTCTAAAGGAAACGGAGATTTTTATCATATAAATTCTTAATACAATTTTTAGAGTAAGCATGACTGGATAATCACTGAAGCTATAAACATACATAAATCAACATATTTTTAATGGTGGTGGGACCTGCGCTTTGATTAAAACTTGTTTTCTTTTCGGTTCAGCGCGTGGCACTTTTGCTGGGTATATAGTTTAATCAAGTTATCCTTTACAGATGTAGCACTCAACTCTGGCATTTTTTTGGCTGTGTGTGATTCGTGGGCAAGTTTACATTCAGCAGTTTGCAGTTGCTTTCTGAACGACCAGCACTCATACCATTGTAGGGCAACCAACGAAAGGTGGTCTGCTTCCAAATCGCCCGCATCTATGTTTCGAACGTGATATGTGGGATTACGAATTGCATTCATAAACCCTTCGCCCCAGAGCCGGGTTTAATCAGGAACAATCAGTTAAAAAGAGGGAACCGTTGTAGAATGTGGCTATCACCATTGCCTGTCAGCTAGCATCATGGGTTCGAATCCCCTTTGTGATTGAAATTTAAGAATGATTTTGTATGTTTTGGTTTGCCTTCGCTCCCTTTGAGTTACAGCGTGTGGATAAGCTTTCTGTATTGCCTGTGTCTCTCGCCATCAGGCGAATCCACTCCGATTTCTTAGTTACTTGTAATTTACGTCCCCAAGTCAAGGACGATAAGTCCAGCTATCCTGTTAAAAGACTGAACCCTCTGTTTCGGCATCAGCACGCCATAAGTTTAAGAGCTAGCGGTATTATCCATTCGGCCATGCTGACCTTTTAAATTAAATTAACCTGGGTTCCTAGGAATGATCAGCCTAACTAAGTGCCAGCAAATGTCCTGGGGAATAAAGTTCACCGGCTTGTTATTTGCCCACATCACCTACTCAGTGCCGATTTTTTTTTTTTTTTGCATATCCTTTACAGGACTTAGCTGTCAACACCAGCATCTTTCAGCTGTATGTTGATCTCTTGGCAAGACTACGCTCAGTAGTTTGCCATTGCTTTCTGAGCGGCCGGCTCAGAATCCCGCAAGTCACGAGCGGGGGTCGAACCGCCTCAGCTCTCGCTCCGCTACGAGACTCTGCGTGATAAACGGGATTACAGAGAGAAAGTGTTGTAACCCCACAGCCAGAGAGACCGGCCAGTGCCGATTAGTTTATGAAAATGGGGGTTAACAACTTAAGGCGTGTTCAGAGATGTTTACTCGCCGTTAACCCATGTGTCACAAGATGCGAGTTTAAATGGAGTTTGTTCCGAGTTTAAATGAATAAAAGAACGACGTTAAAGAGAGTTTAGAACCAGGGTAAAAAGAGTTTAAGAGAGTTAAAGTGGATTTAGCGGGATTTTAAAAGCAGCTAAAGTGAGTTTACAGAGGGTCGCGGGAGTTTATCGCAAGAGTGATAAATATCTCGGGTGTTAAATATTGCTTGCGAGTTTTTTGTTTCTTTCATTTTTTTCCATGATAAATCTCAAGCGTTGTTCATACTCTTACTACGACTTCTAGAGCACTGGACTGACCTTTCGTGTGGATTAGCTTTCCCTATTACCAGTGTCCCTCCACATCAGACGAACCTACTCAGCTTCTGAGGTACTTGCAATTTACGTCCTCAAGTCAAGGTCGAGAAGTCAACATTTTAGTCCAACTGACCGGTGAAGAGGTTGAAACCGCTACCTCGGCATCACCACACCGGCAGTTAAAGAGCGAGCGCTCTGATCTATTTGGTCATTCTACTCCCAGTAAATGTTAATATTCGTAACAAATTATTGCTTAGTGTAGGATGCCTCCTGTTTTGAATCTATAAATCCAGATTAAGTAAAATATATAGCTTGTAATCCATTTCAATATTTCTGCTTTTTGTAATATGTGTGATGACGTGTGGTGGAAATATCACATATAAGTCGATCTACATTGATATCAGTGTGCTAGGAAAGTGATACTTCACGAAACAAGAAAAGACCAACAATCAATCTCAAGCAAGGTGTTTCAAATTACTTTTTTCATCATCATAGGAAATTACTCATAAAATGAGCTTGTAATAAGACCAGTTTTGTATGCTCATAGCAAAGTTTCTTCCTACCAACTCTATGCTACCAATGCCAAACCTGGATAATGACAGAAAAAGTGAAAAGGAAAATTATAAAAACGGAAATGAGATTCCTGATAAGAATACTCAATGCATCAAGAATAAAGAAAATCAGAAATGAAGAAATCACGAACAAAAAGGGGTGGTTATTGCAGCGGTACATTTCATCAGAAAACAGCAAGTTAAATGATTTGGCCATATAACAAGGCTATCAACTAATAGTATGCCATAACAAGCAATGACGTACAGACCAAACGGAACCACAAGAAGAAGCCGACCATGCAAACCGGTTACAGAGGGTATTATAGAATCCATGGAAATCACGATATACTCGTGTGAATTCCATAAAGAGGCACTCTGTCTTTATTTATGCTTCCCCTCGACATCGCAAGGTACAAGAGGAACAAAATGAGATGGGATGTTGCGTTGGTATGATGAGATGGGATGACGAGATGGGATGATGAGATATCATAAGTTAGAATTCTGTTGAATGTGTGATTAGCTCCTCGATGTATAATGGAAGACGAGGTAGCACAGTGTGACCACAACTGCCTGCCAGCCCCGTTATCATAAGTTCAAATCCCCACTGAAGCAGAATTGTGTTAATACTGACCTGTGTTCCCATATCTACCCAGGTTAAATGAGTACCAATTAGTATCCTGGGAAATAAAGGCGACCGGTATGCTATTTACCACATGACCTATCGAGTGCCGATTGGTTTATAAAAACAGGAGGCTACCACCATAAATTCACTACCTCCAAGGTGTGTAAAACTGTCCTATTTTGTATACTAGCACTAAACCCTGCGTCACACTCTTCCCCAGTGTTATCTGATCTGTCTGGCCTGAGGGCATCACCAGATCTCTTTCTTATTTATGTTTTCTTCCATGGTGGCTAGGGCTTCTTGGCAAGTTTTGCAGAAGGTAGTTTGCCATTGTTTTCCTTCTGGGCAGTGACTGTACTAGTCGGTTGCCACAGCCATTGTCTCTACTGATTGATTGATTGATTGATCTAGGAACCGACATCACAGCATTCGGGACATTCCCATAAGCGCTCCGTCTCCATCCTCTACTGATGAGATCATCTACCTGTCGCGGCAGAGTGCAGACAATAACCAACAACAATCTGTCGGCTGCTCTCACACTCCATCCACCACTTGCTTGGATGGCGTTACCTTGATGGGGGAGGGGGATGGGGAGCTAAACAGGTACTCCATCTTGCCCAAGGGTGTCCCGTAGACTAACGGAGAAAAGGGGGCGTTTTACATATCCTTTAATAGGGGATACCCCTACCCAGCTAAGCGCTTGTCTGTTTACTTGTATAGAGTGTATGTTTAATGACTGTGGGGCGTTTGAAAATATTCTCGTTCCAAGTTTTGTATTTACCTTTTATGTTGCATGAACTCCACAGAGGGTGAATACAAAACTTGGAACGTCAATATTGTCAAACACACCACAGTCATAAAAATACACCCTATACGATATACATTAAGTTAGAGGAATCATGTTTCCGCCACGAGACGTAGCAGCTACAGGGTGTATTTTAAATGACTGTGCTGTGTTTGAAAATATTACCGGTCCAAGTTGCGTATTTACCTATAATGTTGCATGAACTTTACAGAGGGTGAATACAAAACCTGGACCGGCAATAGATTGTCAAACACTGCACAGTCATTAAAAATACACCCTATATATAGTGCTGGCTTATATTGCGTGCCCGATCGGCACTAGATCCATAATGCAAAAAAAAAACATAAATTCCGTAGCAGGAGCTTGCTGTGGTATGTGAAAGGTTAGGACCATCACACTTTTGGAGCTTGAGTGCATTGGGGGGGGGGGGGGGGGGGAGGAAGATAGGCGGTCACAGTCTTTCCCTCGCCTAGCGAACACAGAGTGCAGACATCAAACCTTCGTTCGACGCGCTAATGTTGCCAACGTAACGTTCGTCGTACCACTACAACAACGCAACTGCTGATGGACGATAGGGCGTACAATAAATCAAGAACATTAAAGGCAGTTAGCGGCATTGATTGCCGGGTTTGTTCTAACTCTGTGCCTACTGGAAACTCCACGTTAATAACTTCATCACACACATCAGCTAGTTTCATGTTCACGAACATCCCTTTACAGTATTTGGTGAATACGTCGGGTGATGCAATTATACCAATCTGTCATCGCTCAATGTCTTCTAAATTGTTTGGCCAGTAAAGAATAATAACAATTTAAACAGTTATGTTGCTTATCTCTGAAAAGAACATACAAAAACATAAAACATATTGTTCAGTATAATATTTATAAAATCACCACGAATAGAAATGAATATGAAGCTGATGAGGGTACTTCTCCGAAACGTCAGTAATGTTAATCTATTTACTTGTGACAAAAAAAGTTCAAACTCTACAGCTCATATAACATACGGTATTCAAATTTATCGTCTCATGATGTGAAACAAACGCAGTTTCTAGAACGGCCTGCATTCAATATGTTGCAAGATATAATCAGTTGATCAAATTAAATGACCAGGCTCCAGTATTACACTTTACAAATGTTTGTGGCTAAAGAAGACACATCTTTAATACGATAAATATAAGGGCGACACACCGTCATACACTGTCATACAGACAGGTTGTTAAATTGTGGGCTACATTGTGAGACCATGGGTAAGTGCTGTCAGCTTTGTTAAAGGCACATATGTTCACCCATTGTACTGAAAATATTCATGAACATAAATGTTTTGAATAAGTGACTAATAAAATCGAAACACTGACATTAAATATTATTATAATAATCATTATCAAGTGCTTTGCCAATTGGCGTAGGCGATCATGCGTTTTCACATTGCGATTTCCACAAGCATGCATCACTCAGTGTGCTGGTACACCTTTCCGTGCCATCACAACAGATTGTCAGCAATAGCATCCTATCCTTCTATATCGCTATTCCCATACATCTTTCAAGTCGTGGCAACATGTTCTAACTTTTCTCATAATATGGCAAAAAACGACAACCAACCCTTTTTGATGTCAATGATAAGTTGTCTTTGTGCATTTCAATATTCAGATAGATATCATTTGCTTCATTGCACGGGTTACTATCTCTTAACGTGTTCTATTTTATTCTTCTTTATCTTTCATTTACCATTTAATATATATACGATACACACATCTAGTACTTGGGCTTACAAAATATAGATGGAAAGACAAGACAGACAGACAGACAGACAGACAGACAGACAGACAGACAGACAGACAGACAGACAGACAGACAGACAGACAGATTTGCTTCTATATAGAATGACACGTGTGGATACAGTATCTAGACATAATTAATATATCTACTTCACTGTCTCTCTCTCTCTCTCTCTCTCTCTCTCTCTCTCTCTCTCTCTCTCTCTCTCTCTCTCTCTCTCTCTCTCTCTCTCTCTCTCTCTCTCTCTCTCTCTCTCTCTCTCTCTCTCTCTCTCTCGCTCCGTCAACTTATCGACTATCTCCCAAAACAACCCACAGCTCAACTTATGCTCCATTTTATGCAAACAAAACACGCCCCAGCCCTTTTGACACAGACATAAACGAGATCACAAGATCAGGCAGCAATAGACGGCCACTTTAACGCTATAACTGCAGAGCTGTGTTCGATGTTCAGCTACCGCAGTCATGGCACACACAACTGACAACACTTGTTCTTACCTTTGGCCCATCCCCATGTTCCGTATTATATCCCAAGACTTGGTATATGGTGTCCTTCCGCAACAATCGCCGCTGTCTGGACAGTCTTGGAATCTCCAATAGCAACGATGACGTCTGCGGAATTTAAAATAACCAGTCTATCCACTTGACTGATTTTATTGCGTACATTCCCACGGATAATGTGATAGGTTAGGTTGAATCTGCAGGATCTTAAATCTGACGCTGCTTGAGTCAGTATCATATAGTTTTGACCCAAATGGTACTCAAAGGAAGAAGTATCTGTTTCGTTTGTTGAATTTGAAGAACATGGTGAGTTACTGCCCAGAACATCCTGAGCTATGTTCTTCATTGCCTACAGCTGATATTGAAGAAAACTGCGACATCCCAGCAATCGTTTTGTTGGCCTGTACACACGTCTTTAGAAGTTCGATCGCAAACGTAGATAACACGTAGATGATAGTCGGTTTTGTTTTTGTTCAGTGCAGCAACAGTTTTGCCATCAGCTGATGACAGCACCTCTAAAAGAATCATGACGATGCTGATAATAACCGCCAGATGACCTGCTCGTGACGCGTGTGTGTCGTCATCCTCAGATGAGCTCATGTCTAAATTTTACACCGGATGTAGGTGGCGTTCCTTCATAACATAACATCGTTGTCATATCCGGTGAACAGATGCGTGATTGCTCTCTGCGGCAATGCACCAGTTACTGTTAATCCACCATGAATTGTAATTTATAAGACTGTGTCATGTGACATATATGCCAATTATTGTTTATTCCCCCTTAAAAAAAGAATTTGTTTAGAGCTCAAGGTTCCCTACATGCAAGAGCCGCCTCATGAAGTTCCAAGTCCCTGTGTGTCATTCGGATGATCACCTCTGGTGAACAAGACTATTTATAACTGATGAAGGTAAATATATATCCATCCAATGAAGCTGCTTATCTGTTCATCTTCTTGCGGTCAATTCTGTTGATACAAATGAAACTCAATAAAGCAAATATATTAATAAAATATTTATGAAAATAATTCACTCACAACAACAAGCAAAACATAAACGGTGATGTTAGAGTAGTGTTAAATACGAATAATCGGTTAGGTTAAAAACTAAAATCACATATGGCTTCAGTGAAAAAGCTGTAAAACAAAAGCGTTCTTCTTCGTCTTCTTTCCCCAATGTGAGGGTAGAACGTCACACTTAGTTACGCACTCTCAGAGGTCAGTGTGAATGACGTCGGCACGCATTTGTGTTAGGTTTTCTTCCTATAGATAGATTCCACCCCAAGTAACAGGCGCTATCTACCCGTGAATAGGTTTAATTTTCCAACGGTTAGAGCAGCGGCCTTACGATCACCTTGTGATTCTCAACATACACATCTTTTATTTTTGGGCGCTCGCTTGCTGTGAACTCAAGCATAGTCCATACATGCCATTTCTAGTATCACTGAACTGCATTCACTATTACCAATGTCCCTCGCCCTCAGGAGAACCCACTCCGACTTCGGATGTACTTGTAATTTACGTCACTAAGTCAAGGGTGAGAAGTTCACCTATTAATCCAACTGATCAGGCTAAGGTTTGAACCCCCTACACATCGGATGTTTAAAAATGGGAGATCTTATCCATTCGGCCATGCTGACCTCCACATGCACAGTTCACACAGAGGCCAGCTGCTTCTAGCACTTATCCGAGGAGGCCAGGTTTCCAACCCCAATAGATCAATGGGGTGTGTGATGTCATTGAACACTGTTTCAAACAAATTCCCAGCTCTGGGCTGAGACTGAACCTTGTACAGGTTTGAAACAGGGGCGCAAACTGTAACCTCTCACGGACGGCAAATGTGCAAGTCAGCCCACACGTATAAGCTATCAGTTGTGCAGTACAGTGTTGCCATCTCCCTTTGATGAAAAAGCACAAAAATCGACCCAAAAAAGCACTAAAAAGCACCAAAATTTTTTAGGAAGCACCAAAACGAAAAGCACCAACGTTCAAACTATTAATGTATATAGTGTTTGAAAGTTCAAGCTATTAATGTATTTAGTGTGTGAACGTTCAAGCTATTAATGCATATAGAGTGTGAAAGTTCAAGCTATTAATGTATACAGAGTGTGAAAGTTCATGCTATTAATGTGTATATAGAGTGTGAAAGTTCAAGCTATTAATGTATACAGAGTGTGAATGTTCATGCTATTAATGTATTTAGTGTGTGAACGTTCAAGCTATTAATGCATATAGAGTGTGAAAGTTCAAGCTATTAATGTATACAGAGTGTGAAAGTTCATGCTATTAATGTATATAGAGTGTGAAAGTTCAAGCTATTAATGTGTATATAGAGTGTGAAAGTTCAAGCTATTAATGTGTATATAGAGTGTGAAAGTTCAAGCTATTAATGTGTATATAGAGTGTGAAAGTTCAAGCTATTAATGTGTATATAGAGTGTGAAAGTTCAAGCTATTAATGTGTATATAGAGTGTGAAAGTTCAAGCTATTAATGTGTATATAGAGTGTGAAAGTTCAAGCTATTAATGTGTATATAGAGTGTGAAAGTTCAAGCTATTAATGCATATAGAGTGTGAAAGTTCAAGCTATTAATGTATATAGAGTGTGAAAGTTCAAGCTATTAACGTATATATTAATACCCGCAGCTGTGATAACCCCTGAATGATTGTCTAGGTACTTGTACGTTATATAGTTTGCCATTGCTTTCTGAACGAGAAGTCCAGGTCCAACTGAGCGGTGTGTGGAATGGACTCTCTACTCCGCTGCAGTTGCTAGCACACTTGCCTGTTGGCCCGGTCGTCGAGGAGATCGAATTCACACCTAAATGATAAGAGAAAAATAGACATGGGTCTCGAGATCGACCCAGCCTAAAAAGAGCACATGGAAATTTCTTGGGAAGTTGAGATATCTGGTGTGATACTGATCACATAATCCCTGGAAGTGACGATGGTCTAAGGACGAATGAACGAAAGAATCTGTATTTTCAAAGATTGGCAAGTTGGACACCGTATGCCAGTCTTACATACAGATTGTCCAGTCACTGCATCTTTCGTTAATCAATATCCTATTGTGTAAGTTCCATTCACATAGGGGGAGAAACATTGTCAAATGAAGTCTCAGTAATCCATAAGGAGCATGGTGTCTTTGTATAAACAGGGAAAAATTATTTCGCCACGGAGACGGCCCAAACGAAGAAGACATAGAACTATAAAGCTAGCACCGTATGCTCAACACGTTTCAATGGCTATGGGAAAAGGTTCCTGTACCTTGTGTGTTTCTGTGTATGTGTGAGAATATGTGTATCGTCAGTGTGTATGAGCGTCGCATTGACCTTGATCACTTTCAGGGCTTTCACCTCTCTAATCTGTCAAGACTATACTTGACGTGTTCCATTCCGTTCTAATTAAATGATACCCTGGTCGTCTGCAAGGAGTGATTCATTCAGTATTGTTAGTCCTCGATTTATTACTATGATTGTTCAGTCCATACACATTTCAGTCAACAATTGATTATTATTTATCCTTTTGTTTCTATATTGTGTGCTTTTACAAATGAGGGTATTTTTTCAAAGTTGACTATTTATTAATAAACAATGCCAGTACAGCATGTTCTCGTTTGTTTACACGAGATCCCGGTCGCCGGAAACGCCAGGTGAGCAGAAAAAATACAACCGTGACGCATGCACTCATACGGATCAAAACAGATTCTTCGTCAATTCCCAGTGTGTGTTAATACAAACGTAATGTAAGACGCGGGCAGGAACTTGCTGTGGGTATGTGAAATGTCAGGAAGATCACATCTTTTAAGCTTGATTGTACGGGAGAATAGGTATTCATCTGTCCCTCTTGTGGCGAACGAAGAGAGCTGGCATTAAATCCTAAGCGGATTGACCGCATGCTGTTTTCAGTGTAACGCCATAACCGTTACATCAACGTCTATGTTATCCTACAAAATAATTGTTGTATTTGGCAGATAATCGTTATAATACACAATGTTGGACAGCAGCCAATAGGTCACATTCCTGAACAGTGGAACCACATAAGCAGAACGGTGCTGGCAGTTAACTCGGATTTACATTTAAGCTAATAATTACAACAGATCAATATTGCATTGTAACACAGTCAATTGCATTCGGCATTGTGAACTTCGACAGAAAACATGATAAGCATCAATAGACACAGAGAAGAAGAAGAAGAAGAAGAAGAAGAAGAAGAAGAAGAAGAAGAAGAAGAAGAAGAAGAAGAAGAAGAAGAAGAAGAAGAAGAAGAAGAAGAAGGAGGGGAAGAAGAGGAAGGAGGGGAAGAAGAAGGGAAAGAAGAAGAAGGGGAGGAGGAAGAAGAAGAGGTAGAAGAGGAAGGAGAAGAGGAAGAAGAAGTGGTAGAAGAGGAAGAAGAAGAGGACGAAGAGAAGGAAGAAGAGGAAGTAGAGGAAGAAGAAGAGGAAAAAGAGGAGAAGAAGAGGAAGAAAAAGAGGAAGGAGAAGAGGAAGAAGAGGACGAAGAAGATAAAGAAGAGGAAGAAGAGGAAGAGGAAGAAGAGGAAGAAGAGGAAGAAGAAGAATTAAGAAGAAGAAGAAGAAGAAGAAGAAGAAGAAGAAGAAGAAGAAGAAGAAGAAGAAGAAGAAGAAGAAGAAGAAGACAAGAAAAAGAGGAAGAAGAGGAAGAAGAAGAGGAAGGATATGAGGAAGAAGAGGAACAAGAGGAGGAAGAAGAAAAGGAAGAAGAGGAAGAATATGAAGAAGAAGAATAAGATGAAGTATAAGAAGAAGAAGACGAGAAAATGAAATGACGACGAGTTTAAGGACGATCAAATGATCTTTTTCCCAACTAAGTCTAGGAAAACCACTAGTACAATGGTGTCTGTGTGTTCACAAGTAAATCATTTTTTCACCACGGAGACACCCAAAGAAGAAGAAGAAAAAGAGGGGAAGTAGGAGCTGGAAGAGCAGGAAAAAGAGGAAGAGGCGGAGGAGGATGAGGACGATTAAGAGGTATAAGAAGAAGAAGAAGAAGAAGAAGAAGAAGAAGAAGAAGAAGAAGAAGAAGAAGAAGAAGAAGAAGAAGAAGAAGAAGAAGAAGAAGACATGTTATCATATTAACACTGAAGCCTTGATTGTCTACAGGCAGCCCGGTTAAAGAGAATAATCATGAGTAATTGACCATGTTGCACCCCCTGAGGCATTATGGACACATGATGCTAGTCCCTAATTGTATAGTGCACATGTGTCAAACTCAAGGCCCGCGGGCCACCGTACAATCATATAAGGCCCGAGAGGTCTCAACCCACGTACAAATATATTCGGCCCAAGAAAGAATTGTATGCCAAAATATTTTTTCATGGTCACAATATAAAGTGCAAATCAAATTCCCTAATTAGCAGCCTTCCGAATGATAGGCTACATGAGATCGTTCTGGTTTCGATCAGAATAAGCGAAAATAACAGTTGTGTAGTGATTTAGTGTTTGTCATTATAGTTACCTAGCAACGTTCAGATGCTCGTTTTTGGAGTGGCGCATAAAATGTGAAAGCGGTGTAATGTCCGGATATTACATCACCTTTTAACGCTACGGCTAATCCTAACATCAATCACGCTCTTTTGGTAGATGTACAATCTTTTAAAATCAAAGCTAGCCTTTAAAATGGCCAATAGAAAAGTTGATTCTGAAAACGGAGCCTTCAAAGCCGCTGGGAGGTTGAATATATGCTTACTGATATTGGCGGTAAACCTGTATGTCTAATTTGTGGAGATAATGTGGCTGTGATCAAAGAATATAATTTGAGACGGCACTACGAGACTAAACATCAAGACAAGTTCAACAGCCTGAATGCAGAGCAGAAGCTACAGAATGTAGAAGAATTGAAGAGGCATCTAACATCACAGCAGATGTTTTTCACCAAAGCAAAATCACAAACTGATGCTGCAGTCAAATCAAGTTTTATTGTGTCAGAGGAGATCGCAAAATCAGGCCTACCATATACAAAAGGAGAATTTCTGAAGCGCTGCATGATGAAAGTGTGTGACGTCTTGTGTTCAGACAAAAAGTAGATGTTTGCAAAGGTAAGCCTTAGCAGAAATACGGTTGTTGATCGGGTTTGTGAGATGGCCACTGATGTGAAAACACAGCTTATCGAAACAGGCACAGACTTTGTTACATTGTCCATTGCTGTCGATGAAAATAATGACACGAATGACCCGGCACAGCTCGCCATCTTCATACGTGGAGTGGACTCCAGTTTGAATGTTACAGAAGAAATATTGCACATGAAATCCATGCATGGGACAACGACAGGAAAAGACATTTTTGACAACGTATGTCAAAGTTTAACCAATATGAACCTGCCTTGGGACAAACTCGTTGGACTGACAACAAATGGAGCACCGGCGATGTGTGGCGAAAATAAGTGGACTAGTTGGAAAGATGCGGTTAAAGATGCAGGAGAACTGTACTGGTGAATTGATAGCATATCACTGCATCATACACCAAGGATCGCTGTGTGGTAAAGTCCTCAACCTGGAAGATGTAATGAGCTTGTAACACAAACCGTCAACTTTATCAGATATCATAGTGATGTTTAAAAAAGGTTTAATTGTCTGCGTGATTTGAGTTTTGGCCGGCTGAGCAATTGAGTTTGACAGCCCTGGTAAAGAGCAACCGCCCATCAGTGGATAATGTGATAGATATCCTACGGGCTGCATAATATCCCAAAACTGGACAGAAAGACAGACGAAGAAGATGAATGGACGTATAGATCGATAGATAGATGAATTGATAGATGGATCTACAGACAGACAGACAGACAGACAGACAGACAGACAGACAGACAGATAGACAGATAGATAGATAGATAGATAGATAGATAGATAGATAGATAGATAGATAGATAGATAGATAGATAGATAGATAGATAGATAGATAGATAGATAGATAGATAGATAGATAGATTGACTGATGTGCTTCATTAAAAAAAATGGAAAGACTTGACAAATATCTAAATATAATTCATATGTATAAATCTCAGCTTTCGTAAGGCTGGGGCAAAGTCTGGGGTCATGTCAGAGGGAACGGTGGAAAGCGGAGCTTGGATAAACATCGTCACACTTCACTAGTGGAACAGAACGCATCATTCAAAACATTTAAAATCCTATAACTTAGATCTCATGTTTGCATTTTCACCTGCCGTTAAAGTAATCACGTTACCCTGCAAGAGGTGAAAACAAAACAAATAGCAGCGCAAACATGTTCTCAAAACTTGCTACCCATGCTAATATATTTGACATGTTTGTCTTCATTGCAAAGTAATCGTCAAGAAAAAAGAATTCAGTCGCAACATTCAAGTCTACCCGCTAGCCAACAATATCATTTGAGAGTATTTTCATTTCAAAGAGAGAGAGAGAGAGAGAGAGAGAGAGAGAGAGAGAGAGAGAGAGAGAGAGAGAGAGAGAGAGAGAGAGAGAGAGAGAGAGAGAGGTTTGTGGAGGGGGGTATATTCATCCTGGTTTTAGTGGTGCTTTTTTGTGAGAAAAGTGTTATCTGTTAACCTTTCAACTTATTTTGTTGAACGTTATCTCAGTAATGTGATGGTTTTAGTATGGAACGATTAACTATATAACTATCAATTGGCAACTTTCTCCTAATCTTACATGTTTTAAGTAAGTATTCTTCTTCTCCTCCTCACACCCTTCCTTCCTTCCTTCCTTCCTGCCTGCCTGCCTGCCTGCCTGCCTTCCTGCCTTCCTCCCTCCCTCCCTTCCTTCCTTCCTTCCTTCCTTCCTTCCTTCCTCCTGTTCTTATTTTACTTGCGACTCCATTTCTTCTATCAGTGCTTAGTACGAAGCAGACATCGGCATCGGTGATAATATAACCACCCAATTCCGCCCATCATCTGATAATTAGACGAAGATGCCTTGCTTATGTCAATATTTGTTGCCCACCTGTTTATGGTTTCAACATACGCATGTCTCTTATCTTTCTCTTACACTCTTGCGTGGTATTTTCCAACATAAGACTTATTTCTCCACCCTACGTCATGTGTTAAAATACGCCACACTTTCATATATAATTTCCTTATGGTTCTGATGAGTGATCGTGTAACAACGCCGGTATTTAATAACCCATCGTGTGTGTCTTCTCTGTCTGTGATAGTCTTCACAGCTCTACTCAAAAATCACATATTCACTGCCACATGTTTCTGCTCCGTTTCATTACCCATTGGCCAGCACTGGGTTGCTTACAGAAGATTAGAGCATACTCCACACAGTAAACAAAGTGACAGAGGTAATAAAAATAATGTATTCCCTGCTTAAATGTAAACACAGAAGACACAAACAAACTGTTGCACGATGTATTGCCTGGCGTATATTGCTTATTTTATCAGGTGCACACTGCGGAGTTATATATCTTATGAAGAGAACACATGAATCATATTTAAGCTGAAACAATTAAGATATATGGTGACTGGTGTTGTTAGAATGTGGAACAATAGGGATAACAGATGTCCTTCATTCGAGCAGTACCTGTGACTATGTGTTTTAATTGTTTCAGCTTAAGTATTATTCATTTATTCACTTCATATGATATGTAACTCAGAAGTAATACATTTATTTTAGCAGACAAATGCGGAATCATGTGGAAGCTGCAGAAATGTGATTTTATGGAAGAATGTTGAAAATAACATGGAAGTAAAGAACAAAAAATAAAGAAAAACAATGAAGAAATCATGAAGAAAGTTAATTTACACAAAAGAACTTGTTACTCGCATCAGAAGAAGACAGTCGACGTTCTTTGGGCATGTAATAAGAAGAGGAATGCTGGAGTGTATTGTCACAATAGGAAAGTTGGAGGAGTAGGCAGGGCTAAACCAAGGGAGACGATGCCGGACAGTGTGACATCATGTTATAGAAGAACATCATTATCAGAATTGATTAACAGCACATGAGGCAGAAGGCTGTGGACAAACATGATCACCAACGCCACACGGCAAGGACTACAAGAAGCAGAATCAATTTATGTACACGCACATGCTCACTCACACAAACATGATTGACAATATAGCATAAATTGGCGACAGAATGCGGAAACTATTAGCAATAAAATTCACATTAAAAGACAAGCCAGTAAACAAACAGGAATCAAGTCTATGTAAAATGTACAAACATTAATACCCCAAAAGAGACGCACTTTAATAGTGTAAATATTAAACAATTGCATGGGAATGGGTAGGAAACACTCATGTTTACTTGCAGTTTGTGGTAATCGTTAAATATTGGACATTAAGTACAAATATAAATATATTATTAAGAGATTTAAGCGCGCCGTGTGTCAGGATATGAATGGATCTGGCTGTGTAATTTGTGAGCGGACGATCCTTTTACTTTTAATTGGTTAGTGGTTCTCACAATAATTGTTAAAGCTATTCATTCTTGGCCGGTTCAGTGGCGAAGGAGTTACCGACACAACACGTAATCCCGCATACCGGCGTTAGAAACACAGCCGCGGGCAATTTGGCATCAGACCGCCTTGCGTTGGTGTTTTACGAAATGGTATATTTGCCGGTGGTTCAGAAAGCAATGAGAAGACGCTCCCTTGGGGCAAGATGGTGGCGAAAACCTTTTCCTCCGTTAGGACGAACATTGATTTGTGAGGGGGATTTTCTTCAAAATTTCAAGTGATCATACCTTTTCTGTTCACAGCCGAGAGGTAAGATGCCTAATCTGTCAGGGAATCTATCAAGAACAATGACAATCTCAAGCAGAAAATGTTGCAGTAGACACTTTACACAGAACTATACATTGTTGTGTCTGCCACCCTCTACAACACAACAGGATCTGCTGTGTGATTACCCATGCAGTGTCATGTTATTGTGTCAGTACTACAGAGCTCAACGTATGACGTAAACCAGATTACTGACGTCTTTAATGCTTTGTTTGGTGCTCATCTATCTACCTGTGAGAGTTATGTTTCCAACAGCAACACACCAAGATTGTAACAATGAATAGTTTGGAGAAAGGTGTAGGTGTATGTTACAAATTACAATGCTATTGTTAAAATGGCATCTGTAACCATGAGAATGGAAGCTGCCCTTCTGGTGTCCCATGTGAGCCGGGTTGATTTGGTCCTGGGTGTCAGACTGTGAATGTGGCGTTCACGGACTGGACGAAAGCGGTCCTGACTTCTTGACAGATGAAAATGATGCCACTTGTAATGATGATTTGCAAGACAACTCTCTTATAATGAGGCAGTCACATCCACACAGGATAATATCGTTTAGGTTGCATCTGTAATACTTAAGTACCGTTGTGCGCTTCATAGTAGCACGGGGTAACGCCGGAAACATCTGTTGTAATACGACTGAATTCCTTGTGGATACCAACACAGTGGCATCATACAGGTGCAGTTTCACCATTGAATGAGCTCTGGCAGCTGAAGTATGATCCATGTATGTCGTTGGATGTGGATATGTAGCCTTACGGCAACTTAAAGCACATATATCAGATTACATCTCGACGTGTTGTCGTGCCCAAATGGATGTGGATGGTGACTCCAGGAGCGATGAAATCTACCATCAGTGCTGATGATACAATTCTGGATATGTACACAGACCCCAAGATACGCCCGGATGTCTATTATATTTCCATGATGCATGGGTTATATGACTGCACTCCACCTTTGAGATGTGCAGACTAATCTCCATGGAAGAGCACATGCAGATGTTAATAGAACTTAAGACAACAAAAGTGCAGAAAGTGGTGTGTCAGCTGGTGACAAAGTCACATGGAACTTCTAGGCGACATTTTCTGACCTCGTCTCAGAAGACTAACTTCGGCTGCTCAGGAGATCGCCGACACGATACGGTGGTGTGAATTGAATGGATTACGGCATTTGTGGAGATGGATTTTTACCAATGGGAGAAAGACCGGACAGTTGCTCAACATGAGCTCGGGGGGGGGGGGGGGAGGGCTAAAGTGTATTTCATGTGTGTCATTGGAGATAAATATGTAGCTTGGGAACAGTTTATGGCGGCCATTGGAAGAGAAAAGTGACACTAACGTTGCCATCTGGGTTTCTTCACGCACTATCACAGTGTTATGTAGTGACTTTAACTATGTATTAGGTACTATTTGATAGATATTGTGTGACACTGGTTTTGTTCCCCGTATACATGTATCTGCCTGTCTTCCTGGCCGAGGGGTTAGCAGCTTTCTCTGTAACCCCGAATACTCTCGCGGTTGACGTGAGCGCATGAGAATTGGAAGCGGTTCGAGTCGCGCCAGTGACTTATGAGAGTATGGAGCCGGCCGCTCTGAAAGCAATGGCAAACTACTAAGCGTAATCTTGCCAAGAAATCAACAATCAGCTGAAAGATGCTGATGTTCACAGCGATGTCCTGTAAAGGATATGCAAAAAGCATACATGTATCTACTGCGTTCGCCAGGAATGAGGCGCTGGGACCTCTTGCTCCCGGGTAGAATGGGCCCGTTAGCTATTACTGCGGCCAATCTAGGAGCTGGAAAACTCCGATTATAATCCCTCAAGTTTAAGATAGACTGAAGTGCCGAAAACTGAATGGCCACGGGTGAGTTGGTCGTTAACATAGAACGTCTGGTTTGCGGGGCTTGGTGGTAGATTGCCTTTGGACAAAGGGCAGGTGGTCGAGCGCTTGCGGGACCAGGTGGAGACAGTGGAGGAACAGATTAAGAACCCATATGTGGAAAGAATAACATTGCAGGGGATCGACAGGGGTTCTGGAAGAATATCAAAACTGAGAGGGAAGACCAGGATAACCTTTAATGAGAACGGTGGGGACGATTAGTAGTATGATTCTTCGCTGGTTGTTGAACAAGAGGATGGAGCACGTATGGCAATGTCCTGAGTGCAGTGATGTCTGTTCTTAACTCAACTCAACTCAACTCAAGCAATGGCAAACTAATGAACGTAAACTTGCCAAGAGATCACAACAGCAAAAATATGTTGGTGTTGACTGCGGCGTCCTGTAAAGGATATTTAAAGAAATTTTTTTTTTAAAAACTCTTCTTGGGGCCGCTGGAAATATTCATGGGTGTAGTGAGCTTTTGTATTTCCAGTAGACTTAACTGGTAATTACCGGAGAGCTGATAACAATTAGCTCAGTAATCTTCTTCTTCTGCTTCTTCTTCAGCGTTCCTAGCCATTGAGGTTCTTTGCTGCAGATACAATCTGTCTCCATTCGTCTCTCTGGTTGACCTTCTCTTGCCAGTCGCTGATTCCAAATGCTTGCAGTTCTGTATATATATTATCTCACCATCGTCTTCTTGGCCTACCTCGGGGTCTACGGTCATTTATTTCCTGAGTGTAAGCGAGTTTTGTTTCCCTATTATCTTCCATTCTTTCTATATGCCCCAGCCATTGTAGTCTATTAGCTCAGTAATACGTAAGTAAACGAATACTGTACGCGCCTAAAAGTGCTAGACCTATATTTTTCTAGACCCATCGACATTCCAGCTGTGGGATGGTTAATATTATGCTGGTCGACTGTACTCCCCAATATATTTTCTGCTACCTGTTTTAGCTGGCTCGACCTGGGAGTCCAAGTCATTTAAAATAAAAATGTCTCCCCAATTTGGTTTCGAACCCACAACCACCATACAGGGAAGAAAGTCTAGCCACTACACTATCGTCATCATGTAACATTTCCGTTGCAGAACGTCGCTCTCATCATGTCACGTCTCGACTCTTTGTCAGTTCCCATGCCTCTTTCATGTTCATGCCAAACCTATCCTCCCCGAGGACTGTGGCGATGAGGTTTTGTAGTTTCATTCTGGCTTGCTGAATCCTTTAGGCGACCTAGTTGTTAGTTTTTTTTGTTTATTTGAGGTCGCTCGATTTGAACTAAGGGGTAGTCCATATACGCCCTATTACTTCTATTGCACTGAGCACATTTTGTTTAGGGTATGGATTGGCTTTCCCTATTACCAGTGTCCTTCGCCGGCAGGCGAACCCACTCTGAATACAGCGGTACTTATAATTTATGTCTCCAAGTCAAGGATTGATTGATTAATTGATTGATTTAGGAACCGACATCACAGCATTCGGGGCATTCCCATAAGCGCTCCGTCCCCATCTTCAGCAGCCAGCGAAGAGTTCCAACACTAATAGTACCAGTAGCAATCTGATTATATGTCCGTCTCGCCTTTCTTCTGAGCGTCGATCGTCGGCCAGATCCCCTCGTCACCCCTCGCTGTCGCATTCTTTCCAGACCATGGTGATTCATTTGCTCCTCCGAAGTGTACACGTGCTCCCACACGGCCGCAACCACGTCTGCCTTGTCATGCATCAATACTCCACCAAGTCTTGCAGAGCCAGCCAATCTGTCCGCCTGTTCATTCCCCAGCACAACAGCACGCCCCGGAGAAAAGATCCAGACGATGCTTGTCACCCGTGACTTCCGACGCGAAGCAAGCCACTCTGCACGAAGATTGCCTGTCATCATCCTACTCAGCATGCTTTCTGAGTCAGTTACAATCACGATGTGTGTGTGTATCGTATTCTCCATCCAGCGGAAAGTTGCACTGACCGCCTCCACCTCCATTCTTAAGCTAGATGTTGTGGTATCATATGCCAGGCTCTCCTGCACCAAACGGCGACCGTTAGCTTTTGCTAAGAGCCCCAGGCACTTCTCCTGCCTCTCAACACTGAACCATCTGTGTATATAATCACATCACCCAGGCGAGCATTATCCTGAATTAGTTGCTGGATTTCCACTTCCGTGGCCCCTGCTGGCCACTCCCCGCACTCCCGGCTCAATGTGATTATAACTCCAAGTCAAGGACGAGAAGTCAACATTTTAGTCTAACTGATTGACGTAGGATGTTAAACCGTCTAGCTCGGCATCAGCACACTGGATGTTTAAGAACCAGCTGTAATATCCATTCGGCCATGCTGACCTAGTTTTATCTCTGAGATCCGATGCGTTTGCGTTCAGGTCGGCAGAGTTCTGAAGATGACTTGCATATATCGGAGTCAGATTGGGAGAGACTTCACCCCGACTCAGTAACAAATTACCATCTCTACGACCAGAGTGTTTTAGAACTGTCCTTCTCCACCTTCCAGCTCAGAAATCAGCGGGGTTCACAACACTGGTACTGAAACCTCACATATGCTGACAGGCAAATTAGAATGTATGGAGGTCAGGATTCAGCACAGTACAGACTGGCCGAGATTAGGCCTTGGTTGGCGATGTTTCTTCCACAGGTAGATGCTACTGTATATCTCTGCCGGCTGCCCTCTGTAGATCCATATCTAACTGTTTGTACACCTGCGGCTCCATGTTTTCTTATTTGGCACCCTTCACAAATGAACGTATGCGCTGCCGTCCTAAGAACGAAGGATGTGCAAAGGACTAGTAACGTGTCATAGTCATACCTAGACTTTTGCTGTTTATGTTTTAATGTTGTTGCATGTTATAATTTCATGTCTTTATCTAGATATGTTTGTGTTGTTCCCGAGGGAGATATCTATATTCGAAACATCGATTCGTTGTGCGCTAGTATAATTTATTTTTATCTTATTTATTTTTGGGGGGATATTATCAATGATTTTTCCCCCTCTGTTTTTTTTTTTTACATTTGACACGGTTTATGTGTTTTATCTCTCAAATTTTCGTTGGAGTTACAAGTACCTAACTGTTTTTATTGTCTATTATTATATTGTCAGCAGAGTCAATACCATTACCTTTAGGGAATGTATTTGCAATACGTGTAATACCACGAGAGCTCATAGACCCGACAAAGCGTTTAAATAGAAAATAATAAATAAATCAAACTGAACAAAAATAGACGAATCAAATATTTGGAATACTAAAATAGAACGCAGGCTAGCAACGGGTAGACACTAATACATTGGGTAGATAACACCTGGCATGAAATGATTTATGGGAACAGCGTGTGTCCCTAGCTTAAAAAGACCGTTTACGAATAATACTGCGAAATTTTACACAATAAGAGTTAGTTGCATATTCTTTATAGGACGTCGCAGTCAACCCCGCATTTTTGTGGCTGTTTGTGATGTCTTGGCAAGTGTACGTTCAGTAGTTTGCCATTGCTTTTTGAACGACCACCACACATACCATTGTGTGAAAACTAATGCAAGGTCAGAGAAGAGGCATATGCGGCCGCCATAGACTTAGAGGACGCATATAACAGAGTATCTTTCGAGCACTTTATGCAAACCCTCCTCAGACTGAAAGTGCACCCTCACCTTGTACGATGGATAGCTGCAGTGCTGCTCCAAAGGAAGGTGGTGCTAAGATGCGGGAGTTGGTCTTCTGAGCCGATAACGATATGTCCAGGATTGCCGCAGGGTTCACCACTGTCACCAGTACTATTCAACGTGTATAAGGTGCCGATCACTGAACAACAGTTGGAGGGGAGGGGTAGGACTCTGTCATTCGTTGACGACATTCTCGTGTATCGACAGGGTCGAGATAGACAGGCGGTTGCCAATGATATGCAGGGCGACCTAGATCGAATTTCCTCATGGTGTGCTGATGCCGTTGCCCTTGTCAACCCTGCAAAGGCAACGGTTACATGGTTCTCACTAAACAACCATATTGTGAAAACAGACCTGCCGGCAGTAAGAATGGATGGGAGCAGTTTGAGTAGAACCCAGTCAATGACATATCTTGGCGTGAGGCTTGATCGTAGCCTGTCCTTCAGAGATCATGTCGATTATGTCATAACGAAGGCTCGAAAAGGTTTGTCAGCAATGAGAGTCATGACGACTGCCAATATCGAGCAAAGACTGCTAATACTTCTGTTCCAAGGAGTTGTACTTTCACGCATCGAGTATGCCCTGGCCATCCTCACTGTCAGCCCTACACAGATTGGAAGACTCGAAAGGGTACAAAACGAAGCCATGCGCATCATTTTGGGCTGCACGAGAGACACCAGCTGTGTAGCAATGAGATATCTCCTTGACTTCCCGACAATGGAACACAGGATCAAGATCTGGAGAGCACGTGCACACATAAAAATAAGTGCAGATGAGCAGCACCCTCTGCATGACGCTATATTCAGAGAAAAGGGTGACAGGCTAAAGAGTGGCAAATCATGGATGGGTCGGGCGGAAGATGTTGTCAGACAGGTCTGCAGTCTTACCAGTATCAACCCCGGCAAGAAATGGGTGCCGGTGCCTCCAGCTTTTAAGTGCACTTTCTCCTGCATTATCACACTCGACAGACGGTGCAGAGAGGAGAACCCTGCCGCTGTCAATGCAGAGGTTAACGCGCTCATCTATGAACACTCAGATAGCCCCGAAGTGCTCATCTATACAGATGGATCTGTTGTAAAGCAGCAGAGAAGTGCGTGGGCATTTACAGCCCGTTCAGCGGGCCGAACCGTTCAAGAATCTAGTGGTGCCCACTCTATGACCACGAGCAGCATGACGATGGAGGTGATGGCAGTTACACAGGCTTTCATATGGCTGGAATCACAGCATTATACCAACGTGTGTGTACTAAGTGATTCAATGAGCATGATTCAGAAGGTCGAAGCTGGATCTGTACGTAGAAAGTGGACTGAATCGCTGCGGAAGTCTGTTGTCCGTAAAGTCACCTTCATCTTCGTCCCGGGACATGCGGGAGTCGAGGGAAATGAACGAGCTGACAAACTGGCTGGCTCTGCACCCCCTGTAGATGGCCAGCCCATGGATCGTGCCGATGTTATTAACGTCCTTAAAGATTTGGCGAGAACAGAGGACTTTGACGTCAGTGATTCCACATCGCTGTCCAGGATGAAGGACCTGGGAGTAAGAATTGGCACGGCTAGACGCGAGAGGTACATCGGGAAAACAAAGCGCCTCGTCAACCAACACAGAACTGGCACTATTAGCCACCGGACGCTGATGCATATGCTGGGGGGAGGATCTGAGCACCTATGGACATGTCCGGAGTGCAATGAAGATACCCCAACTGATAACTGATAACTGATAATGCAAGACCTGGCTGCTGCCAAATCGCCCGCAGCTGTGTTTCGGGGTGCGGGATTACAGATAGCTACCATAACCCCCTGGCCATAGAGAGCGTACAAGATACGAGATATTATATTAGTTTACCCGACTCCCACCGATCACAATCTCGCATACTGCGTTAGAAACACAGCCGCCAGATATTTGGAAGCAGACCACCTTATGTTAGTTTTCATACAATGGTGTAAGTGCCGGTCGTTCAGAGGTCAGAAGCAGCCAAACAATGACGTGGCGTCCTGTAAATGATATGCAACTAATTTAACTCCGCCACCAAAGTAGCATATTTAATGAAATCCGCAAACATATTATGTAAAGTGTGTATTTCCCCACCCCCCACCCCCACACATAATCCCCACCCTGTCTTCCACCCCGTGCACAGATATATTGAACCTCACCCGGTTACGGAGTTCGTGGAATGCATTTGTGTACACTTCTTATGTGATTCACCATAAGAGACGTGTGTACACGCATGCAGTCCAAGGTGAATCGTCACACAACAAATCAACCCATCCATACAATTGACGACCAGCACTCCGTCAGAGTATACCACTTGAGGTAAAGTTACTAGCATGTATTGTACAGGATGTTGCAATACACCCCATCTTGAGTTGACTGTTTATGATTTACTGGGCAATTTTAGTTAAAGAGTCTGCCATTGCTTTATGATGACCGACGTCTCATACCATAGAAATCAACGCAAAGCGGCCTGCTTTCAAATCGCCTTCGACTGATTTCGAAATCTCGGCTTACGAATGTCGGGAAAGTATACAACTGCGCTTGTCACTATTACCTAAGCCTCAGACGCCACAAACAAAGAAAGTAAGGCACTGAAAGTATGGATGGTCCCCTGCAGCGAACCAGGGCTTCCAGGTTGACACAGTCTGAAAGAAGTTAAAACAAATAAGAGAAAGCTTGTCTGCAAGAGGATATGACAAAATAACATGTAACAAAGAAGTAAGCTGAGATTCCACGGAGAAAAACTTGTACAAACACAATTCTTACAATGACCAACGGCCAAGTGGACAGAACAACTGGGAAAGTGAATACATGTAGTAAAGTAATGACTAAGGCAAGTAACAATAACTACGTTATAAAGCATCACACAAATTTGAAGTTTTATGTACAATAACTTTTACAAACACATTTATTGTGCATATAAGTGTCCGATTAAAATAAACCTGTGCATTTATAACTTCTTAGTTTTTGTTTATATTCCTGTTTTAAAAGTTAAAAAGAAGTTAACCGCAAAACGATCGAATTTATTGCACCTGACTCTTGCAATTTTGTTCCGTCTACTTTCCACAGAGAGGCCTGGTAAAAGCATCGCACACATCACTATACTGCGTTCACAAATGCTTGCTCTCATTCACGTTCAAATTTTTTTTCCCTGAAAAGTGTCTGTTGCATCCTTTGAACTTTCTATACGTGAAGTCTAACGTCCTTATAATGTTCCACAAAGTTATTTTGGATAGCTCTATGTCATTGTTCTTTCTAAGTCCGCATGGCCGAATGGATAAGAACGCGTGTTCTTAAACATTCGATGTGCTGAGGCCGAGGTTAGGGGTTCAACCCCTACACCGGACAGCTGGACTAAAATGGTGACCTGTCGTCCTTGACTTGGGGACGTTAATTACAAGTGCCTCTGAAGTCGAAGTGGGTTAGCCTGATGGCGAGGGACACTGTTAATAGGGAAAGCTAACCCACACGCAAAATTTACTCCATCACTACTATAAATAGTGTGTATGGACTAAGCTTGAGTTCAAAGTGAGCGAGAGCAAAAGAAAAATAATTGTTCTTTCTCAACCAAACCCAGTGTTTTCTTACAGTCACCGTTTCTTCTGGTATTCAGCATTTTTTTTTTAAATAATAGCTCGCCTTATGACTTCCTTGTCAAAGCTGTCTACAATTACCTTTCTACCTACCGTTTGTTTATTGCGTGGTGGTTGCATTCCATATTCTTGCACCCATCGACGAAATGACCGTTTACTCAAACCCAACGCATGCACAGCTCTTTTCTCTAGATTTGTAATAGTATGAACAAGTTTCCTGCGATCAGCTTCTTGACAAAAATATGCGCTGTTTTGAAGTGAATACAATTTAACTTTCAATCCCATTCCCCGTGTGTTAGTGATACATGGTAGGATATTATAAATAATAGCGTTTCATGGAAGCTCCCACTATAAGTAGAATTACTGACTACACCTCTGAACATGCGTGGGACTCATGCACAGGCACTTTTGTCTGACTAAACTTACATGGATATGCTGTCCAAGACATTTTGGGGTGCAAGGTAACCAGCAAACAGATCTGTTGGCTTCACGAACGTCAGTAGTTGGAATACTCATAATGGACAAGTACAGACATTCTGAAGACTATCTATGAAGGACTGCTAGTTGAAGATACAGTGGTACCTTGCCTTCTAGACAGACCATAATTATTGTGCTTCAAAAAACAGCATACTAACCTCCTCATAGCTAAAGTCTGGGCTAAATTGCGGAGACCATGTTATGTCCATGTAACAGGGACCCTCTCTCGGCCTGCCTAGTTTACTCCAGAGGAAAAGCAACACTAATTTGTCTGGAAGATACAACCCAGCAAGGAAAGACGTATGACAGGACGAATCCGAAGTGTCTGCAACCAGCTGGACCTATTAGCATCTACACCTTAGGACATATGCTGATGGAGACAATGCGTGGGTTTTCCGGAATGCCACGATGTCGAATCCTAGAAAACAGAAGGCTTTGACCAGCTGACCTATACTTGGTTAATACACATTTACAAGAAGTATCGTGCCATTTAGATTTGTTTGTTTGTTGCATAATCCTAACAGAACGTTGCAGTCAACACCAGCACTTTTCAGCTGCTGTTGATGTACTAGGCAAGATTACGCTCAGTTGTTTGCATTGCTTTCTGAGCGACCGGTTCACATACCTCCGTAAGTTAACAGCACGGTGCGAACCGCTTCCGATTCTCGCGCAGCTGCGTTACTCACGAGAATATACGGGATTTCGGAGAAAGACGTTAAACCCTACCCCAGGGAGACGGGCGCCATTTAGATACGAATGATGTCTATTTTCCCTGGTTGTGAATTCAGGAGGATCATAGATGCAGCAACTAAACTCATTCGCTTCCTTTGAACTCAAGTGTAGTCCATACAGGTGCTACTACTTCTAGTGCACTGGACTGATATTTACTTGTGAATTAGCTTTCCCATTACCAGTGCCCTTGGCCAACATGGCGAACTCACTTCCATTTCTGAGGCACTTTTAATATACTCCCCCAAGTCATGAACTTGAAGACAACATTTTGTCCAACCGATCGGTGTTAGGGTTAAACCTGCTACCTCGGCATCAGCACACAGGAAGTTGAAGAGCCAACGCTCTTATCCATATGGTCATGTTGATCGCCACTAAAAGCATTTGTATTTAAGGTGTCTATTTGACCGTGCGTCGAACTACAGTTACTCCATCAATGAGGTTCTTCCATCATTTGGAGGCGGCAGATTCGTCAAGGATCGAATCTTTATATTGTCAACTATGTATTCGAATATCTGTGTCTGTTCTCTACTTCTATAAGTGCCTATTAATATCTGCGAATTTATTTCCTACTGTTAAACGGACTGAAATACTTATTTGTCGATACATGAATGGAAGTGGTAAGGGAATTAAATACTTATTTGTCGATAAATGAATGGAAGTGGCAAGGGACTGAAATTCGTATTTGTCGATAAATGAATGGAGGTGCCTTAAACCTAGAGCAGAGGTTCCCAGACCACGGCCCGTGGGCCACTTGTGGCCCGCAAGCTGTCAGAAAGTGGCACGCGAGGTCTTGAGCAGCCATTTTCCGCAATGACCATTATAAAAAAACAAGCAACGTTCATGACTCACTGACAGTAACCTAGCTGCGCTTATGACTTTGGGCACGACAGACATTGATAAACTGACATCAGAATTTAAGTAACTGGTTATAAAGAACAGTTACAATTGTAAATTAATTACATTAATAGCGATTTTCGAAACTGATTTAAAATTTAAGTTAAGAAAGGTAAGAATGATATTGCCCGACTTTTATAATTTTACTAGCTGACCCGGCCCGGCTTCGCCCAGCTCCTGGATGGGATCTGTCTGTCTGTCTGTCTGTCTGTCTGTCTGTCTGTCTAGATGGCTGGCTGGCTGTCTGTCTTTCTGTCTGTCTGTCTGTCTGTCTGTCCCGGTCCGGCTTCACCCAGTCCCTGGTGGGAAGCATCTCATTTAATTCATATAAGTAGTCATATAAGCTCCCGTTCCAGACTATCTGTCTGTCTGTCTATCTGTCTGTCTGTCTGACCCGGCCCGGCTTCGCCCAGCCTCTGGTGGGGAGCATCTCATTTAATTCATATAAGTAGGCATATAAGCTCCCGTTCCCGACTGTCTGTCTGTCTGTCTGTCTGTCTGTCTGTCTGTCTGTCTGTCTGTCTGTCTGTCTGTCTGTCTGTCTGTCTGTCTGCCAAATGGTGAATTGCTTTCTAACCCCTCCATCCCCTATTTCTTTAACATGAATATTTCAGATAATAATAATCAGCATCAAGTGCCCTGCCAGCTTGCGTAGGCGTTCATGGCTCTCCACAAATCTCGGTCTTTGGTGTTCTGGATCAACTCTGCGGATGATATTCCTCCATGCCACCGTCTCAATCCATCCAGCACCATTTCTCTTGGTCTGTCTCTGCCTCTCTTCCCCCTCGATCTTTCCAGTTATCACGATGTTATCCAATGCCTCTCTTTTCGTCACATGGCCGAAGAATTATGTTTGTCTCTTTCTTATCGTTGTATATAATGTTCTAGTTTCATTAGCCTGTTTCAGGCAGTCGTTGTTAGTTACTCTGGCAGTCCAAGGAATTCGCAACATTCGTCTCAGGAACCACATCTCTGTTGCTTCTAATTTCTTTTTAATTTGTCCATTTATATTCCAAGATTTACTGCCACACAGCAAAACTGGTTCTATATAGCATTTCAGCACTCTCTTTCTTATATTCAGTGATAGTGACTTATTGTATAAGGAACTCTTCATTTTCTGAAATGCGGCTTTTGTTTGCCCTATTCTGCTCTTAATCTCTGTTGACATCTTCCATCTGATGTTATAAATGCCCCTAAGTATTTAAAATTATCCACTTGGTTAAGAATTTTCCCTTCTATTTCTATGTCACAATTTGATGTCAACATTTTCTTTCATATCACCATTATTATTGTTTTCTTGATATTCAAGGACAGTCCTTTCTTTGCACTCTCTGTTAGTAGCACTGTCTAACAATTGTTGTAGGTCTGTTGAATTATCCGCCACCAATACTTTATCAGCTGCATAGCGTATATTATTTTATATTATAACCTCCGATTAGTATTCCTGGCGTCTCTTTTATCTCTCTACATTATTACTTCGCTATATAGGGAGAAGAGACCCGGTGACAAGACACACCCCTGTCGTACTCCTAGCTTTATCTGTTCGTAACTTCCCTCTTTATTTCCCATTTTAATTGCTGCTACATGGTTCCAGTAAATATTCTTTATTATACTTAAATCTTTCCCATTAATGTTGATATCTTCTATAACAGTGTAGGACTAACAAAGACTGTGGGACTTGGTATAAATAAGGTTTATTTCCATTTGATGACAAGTTCTATAAACATGGCGTCCTTTCAGTTCCAGGCCCTGATCTTGACTGCCCCATGACAACAAACTACGTCACGACTTGAGCATCTCTCTTCCCATTCTCCCCCGATGCTCAATCGTGCCGTAGCTTTTTCCCACCTAATACTCTACTTCTGTTACACCTCCCCATGTTTATTAAAGAATTTTTCTTGTAAAGGAAAAAATCTTTACTCCTAATCCCCTTACTCTATTCCCTCTTCTTCCTTACCTCTCACAGTTCCTCTAATCTTCCCCAAACCAACTCCAACTTAAGTAAATATTCTATTTTTTTTAACTCTTTCCCCTGCTATATATCAACCCACTTCTTCTTCGTTTCTGACCCTTCAAAAACATCTTCGTTTCTGACCCTTCAAAAACATAACATATTTACATATCATTAATAACATTTATATCTCAACTTTATACAACACCTCATAACACGTCTTCTTAAATACTTCTTCTTCTCTTCATAAGCAATCCGCTTAAAATTTCAAACGCTGTACTTTTCTGATACCAACTCCCTATTTTCATCACCAACCCCACTAATTCTCTACTTTCAACCTGTAATCACTCTCACACAATAGAAAGACAAAGAATCGGTGGCCACCGGTATTTAAAAGAAGCAGTAGAACTCTTCCACACAAAGACCACACTCAGCTAAATCCCACACCCCCTTTACTAAACCATACTCCTTTACGCTCCTATGTCATTTGAGACTTTATGTAATAAAGTCTAACATAATTATATCTCCTACAGTACCACTCATTATGGTAAACGTTTACGCTGCTATCTACAGCATCAAAAAACATTATTCACTTCCAATTGTCTATATATTACAGACTACTTTTATGTCTCTGAACCTTACTTCAACCTCTCATTGTAATGTCAACCACAAAACATATCCCGAGGACACAATTAAAAAGGTCTATTATTCCTTAAGACCTCCTCCAACATTATACACATCCCCTCACATAACTAATCTTCTTCTATACCTCACTCAGAATTCTCTCGCCAACAATTTTAGCGACCCCTTACTGTCCATTTATTATGGGCATATCTATTAAAACCTCCACTTATGCCGTCATCAACAGCAACAATATACTACCCCCAACTCCTGTCTGTGATTGCTTGCAATCAACTTTATCTCAGTCCATATCTCACGGACCCTCTAAAAACCCCATGTCATTATGTCTCCACTATGTTCATTTCTCACCCTTACAACCTTTTACTATTGTACTGCTATCCACAGTGTCTACTCAAACATGGATTCAATTCATGTTTACTCTTTGTCTGGGATAATCTTCTTATTTTTCTATAACCCAGCAATCTCGTGTATATCATGGCTCTTTTGACCCCACGGAAACTATGTTCAAAACTTTTCTCACATTTACCCCACTGCTATATTCATTAATCTTTTCTTCTCCCATATGGCTTCCAATCCCATATTTTTTCAATGCTGACTTTAGTGTAACTCTAAACTTTTCCATAACCATCCCCGGTATATGTTTCCACTACTTCATAACCATATCAACCTCATTATGCTGATTATCACAGCAATATAACACCCATGAACTTATTCTTCACAAAGCTAATGTGTCTCTCTATTAGCTCTCAGTAGTTTTATTAACTCTTTTCTGAACGAAGGGTCATTAAACTCTATATATTGTCTTTATTCTAGACAAAACTATGTAAACTAAACATAACTTAATTAACTACTATTTAACATACAAAACAGCGAAATAAAATCACAACAGGATATCATAACCCCCCCCCCCCCCCCCCCCCCCAAAAAAAAAAAAAAAAAATTTTTTTATAACATCATTTATGTTTCCCCTCGTATCAATTAAAGATATAAACTCATTCAAAGAAAAACATATATTAAAATAATACAACATACATCCTAATCTATTGTTACCTACTACTATTTGTCTCTTTTACGGACCAATAGTTTATACACAAAAGTCTAAGAACACAATAACCCTATTCTAAAATAATAACAATCATTTTACGGGACCAAATCAAGCAAAAAAAACATTATACATGAGGCAATAAAACAATTGTCTTCTCGCTAAAGAGAAGGTTTTCAAAAAAACATAACTCCCTTACAATTACTACGTATAGTGGCCCATCCACATTGGCCTCCTATATGAGCTATTCATTCCACTATTTCTATAACCGAGAAAACAAAACACTTCACCGCCAAGTATGTATATCTGTTAACTACAGACCAATTTCTTAACTTAGAACAACATATGTTCTCTCTACACAAAAAAATCACTAATCAACAATGACCGTACTATCATTGATTCTCTCCCCTCACAATTTTCTATCTTTTTCCAGCCTAACTCCTAACACATCACAAATATCATCTTAAGCAAGCACTTTGACTACAGGTCAACTCACTTTATCTATTACTAATATGTCGATTATCTCAATGTCATCTCAATGTACCAGCCGTCATCTATCTACTAATTAACCTGTGGCTCGGCACACCAATTGTTTCCCTTGGATTTGTACCAAGCATCACTACAACTTCTTAATCAATTATTACCGTTATCTACGGTACCTCCACTCTACTACGACCATCAAAAATTTTGTCTATTTACTATAGACCTCTCACCCATACTTCTACGTACTGTACCAACAACTAATTCAACTTTAATAACAATTAACACTTCCTTCTCCTGTATCAGTACTTTTAACGTCTCACCACAACTACTCTACACTATCCTCAAGTCTCTCCTAGCGATGATACTAGTCACACTTATCGGAACACGTTCTCCAACATTCATTTAACTAACCTTATTTACCTCCGTATCTTTCACTCCTCTTCCATTTATCTGGATTCTTTCAGAACAGCAACCCACGCCACTTATAACTGACAACGGACCTCACTTTCCACATTTCTCAGTATTAGGCATTCCTGCTTCGACATGTCCCTGTCAAGAATACTAAGCATGTTTTAGGAAACGTCATTCAGAATGTTAACTCTCTTTCCGCCAACCTGTCATACAACTTCCATAATTTCCATCCAAGATCAGATATTCTAACGAAAAGACATCACAATTCTCTAATCACGTTCTTTCTATCTCTCCATTTTCGCATACTCTACGTTCCACTTATCAACCACTCTTCACATATTCACACGGACAGTGATACACAACCTCGCTCTCATTTCACGACTATTCTCGCTTCGCGACAACCTAACGTGTCCATACCATTTCTTTAAAAAGAACAATTTAGACGCCAATTCAACATTCCAGCAATCACTCACCACAATCCAAGCGTATCGACCTCTTCTACACACATTGACACAAGATATATCAGCGCCACTCTTACATTTTATCTATGTATTTCACTTAGGCGACGTCACCACACCTCTATCGTACTTCACTCATCGCGACGAACACCTGTTTGACTACAGTTATACTCCCGTATGAACAACGCATAACCAGACGAATTACTCCACAGGACTTTCACAATTCACTACTTCCTTATTTCTACTTTACTCAATCATTCACTCCTATACGAAGGTCAGACCCTATACATTACCTCTCGCAACTTATATCGCTTTCACAGCACCATCTACTATTTCTTCAAAACAAACCTTATTCCGCTGAACCACTAACCTCGTAACTATCATTCTACACTTCTCCACACAACAAGACTTAATCAGCTCTTCTTTCTCCACAAGCACGACGTAACTCGTATTCTTCAAGCATCAACTTCTACAGTCTTTTACTCTTAATATTCTCGCGTTCAACTGGCTATTTTACACACAGGATACTCAATTCCTCCTCAATCTATATCTCCTCACCAGACACTCTCGGTTTACCTGTCAACCATACTATACTTTCTTCTCAAACCAACAAGCAAAACTATCTCAGACATCACGTCATAGCTCTGAGTCGAACCATTTCTAGTTCGAACATTCATACTTAGTTTATCTCTCCTCCTCTACTAATTCTGTGCTGAATCTACTCTATTTTACTTACACCAGTTATACATCACTCGACGTGATTAACTTTCTATATCTATCCATTCCGGACAAAGGACTATTTTTTCCTTGTTTACTCTCCCTACATCGTAATCAAACAGAAGATATCCTGTATTACGTATCCACGTAGAATATCATTTGCCGTAACTCTCTATCCTCAACAACACTATCACCTACTCTGTACCATATGATGCTACACCAAAAAAAATTCATCTGCCTATTTTAGACAGGTCATATATCTATATGCTCAAACCGCAATTCTTTTCATAAGCCAAAACTATTCCATTTGCCTTCCTCACCCAAGGAACTTTAACAACTATAGAGTGTGTCCAAGTTAAATAATTCATTGTCTCTCAGTACATTAGTACGTCTTTCTCTTATTATGTCATCTTCACTATCTGTTGTCAACCTGTTAAAGTACTCAGGTCTTAACTCTCTGAGTTTTCTTATGTTATCTGCTGTTGTCGAGGAATAAATTCCCGCTATCTGTCTATTACTATTCTTCTTCTTAAATGCTTTCTTCTTATTTCCTTTATTTGCGTCGGTCTGCTCACTGTTTCCTGTATATCTTAGGTAACGTTTGCACTTGGCCATCTCGTCTTCAGATGACACACTGATAACAGTTCCTTCATCCGATTCATAATAATTTACTGCAGACACGTCGATCCTATTCCCATAGTCAACTTTAGAACGTTTGACTTTCTTTCTCTTTCTTGGTATTCGTCCCTTAGCCTTCCCTACTTTCTTGTCATATAAACTGGTATCTAGTTCTAAAGAGTCACCAACCAAAACTCTGTCCGTCTGTCCACCAGCAACTATACTGTATGAGGGAACATCACGCTTCGAGTTGGGATCTGCTCGTAGTTCAATTCTCTCATTCTCCGAATCATCAGTATTTATAGCTGTTTCAGCATCACTGTATTTACTATCTTCTCCGTAACCTGAGCCCTCACACCTAATATTTCTGCACCACTTGGGGATAAATTTCATATCTATACCTGAGGAACTTGACATGGCAGTACCTCTATTAACTATCATACTACTATTTCTTTCTTCCATACTTTTCCTCTTTGGCTCCTTTCGTCCTTGGTTCTCGTCTGTCTATCTTTCCCCATTTCAACCTTGTCTCCCTTAGTCAAGTGAGTTGGTTTTGACTGAGTCTCTATTAAGTCAGTTTGACTTCCCTTTGTTATCTTGCTGGCTGGTTGTACCTGGACCTTTTTCTCTACTGTATCTACCTGAGTCTGCGTACTATTTTCTATCGTATTACTTGTCTGCGTCTGTGTCTCTCGGTTTATTTTCTTTACTAATACCGTCGTCTTCTTTTCCTGTTCAATCCTAATATTGGCAAGTACTTTAGGAGTCGTTGAATTCTTATCTTTGTGTTCTACTCTGTCCTTCGATCCTGACTTCAAATATTGTCTTTGTCTCTTTTCAAACCAGTCGTTACGTCTTTTTCTAGCGGTTGCACTGTGAGAGGGCCAGCCGCATGATTTCCTTGAAAGGTTTCTCTCACGCCCATTTTTGTATTTATTACAACTATACCAGTCCGAGCTTTCACCATTACGTCTGTTCTCACCGTCTTTTACTCTATAACCATTAACCTTTGGTTCATCATAACTATATTGTCTTCTGTCTTTATCAAGCAGTGGCTGTCTCCTGTTATTCTTTCCTACTCTATTGTAATCTGCCTCAAATCTATAAGGGTCTTGTCTAGTCGTTCTGTTCTTCAACGTTTCTATAAAATTCTCTACTTCACTAACTGCCTCCCTTAATTCCCCCAACCATGTACTAATACGTTGTAATTCTACATATAAATAACTCATATTTCTACTTCTTTGTAATTTCTATCAGGCTTGAAACAATATTTCTACTTCTTCCTCTGCATATTCCTTGGTACCTGGAAAAAAAAACTCGAAGTCCTGAACTCAGCCGAAATTATGCCTGTTTCTCCACTGTGCTGTGATGGGTCTGCTATGCTGAAATATTATTATACAGACCAAGCAAACAACTTCACATTTGTAACCTACTAATTTAAGAAATACAAATCACTTATACCGTAAGAACAGTTCGACCAGTTAATAGGTTTACAAATTACCCTATTCTTGTTTCCCGATCCAAGCAAGACGTATTCTTCTAGGCTCGCCGTCAGGTTAAATTCAACGCTGTATTAGTTGAAACCAATCGCGCACTTCAGGTAGTTCCTTCTTCTAAGGTAGTTTCTCTTCTTGGGATGCCTCAGTACAGTACTTCAACCCTTGGTTGGGTCCCTTCTGAGATGGAGTACATCAAATCGACGTCTTGAGAACGACTCATACGTAACAGAGCCCAAAAGGATTAGCGAGCGGCTCTCATTTGTAGTAGAGCCCTGAGATAGTCTGACACGTCAACAAAACATGGGCCAATCCATGAAGTAATTAGGTATTTATTTGCTGTCTTGATTGTCTTTTAACAACGTTCTTTTTTTTTTCTATCACGACTCAGTTGTTAGCGAGCTCACATTGTCCATAATATTTTGACTTGATGACACGAGTTGTCTGAATTGATCAGTATTCTGGAAAAACTTTTAATAAGTCTTAAAGTTTATTATTAATTTCTGCAAATTTGCTTTGAGGCGAGGCTGAACTTGATTGTGCTATTGAAAAGTTCTTGCTCACCTGAAACAACGATCAGACTGGATTGACCTTTAGCAAAACTCTTGCTCGCTCAAGACAACGGTTAAACTGGCTTGACTTTCAGCAAAACTCCTGCTCGCTCAAGACAACGATTAAACTGGGCCGACCTTCGGCAAAACTCCCGCTCGCTCGAGACAACGGTTAACCTGGCCTGACCTTCAGCAAAACTCCTGCTCGCTCGAGACAACGGTTAACCCGGGCCGACCTTCAGCAAAACTCCCGACACGTTCGCTAGATGAATGGAGAAGAGGAGCCGTCAGGATGGTGTTTACAGTTGATGCTCACCGGTTTGATGACAATCGCAGGCGCTGCAACCCGTTATGGCAAGTTGGTCTTCATCCTTTTCCTGACGCCAATAAAATTTTGATATCAAGTCTTGAAAAAGACTTACAGACAACCACCCCTGGCCGGGCTTTTGGTTGCTGTAATTCTCACAGATAACTTATTGGCCATTTTTCCAACTGCGCTTTTTTTTTTAATGTTCAATACTGGTTTAGAAGCGTGCCGCAATTCTGTCTCTGGCGATCGACACAAACGGACCAAGGATCTTCATACTTTTTTTTTAATTTTTTTTGAGTTACTTCGATGTATTATACAGTAGACATCGTTTTTAGATTCCGCGAGGTTATACAGTAGACAGCATTTTGAGACTCCGCGATCTTACTCAGTAGACAGCATTTTGAGACTCCGCGATCTTACTCAGTAGACAGCATTTTGAGACTCCGCGATCTTACTCAGTAGACAGCATTTTGAGACTCCGCGTTGTACCAGGCTCGAATCCTGTGTCGTGGGCACCAATATTCGTCCTATAACAGTGTAGGACTAACAAAGACTGTGGGCTTGGTATAAATAAGGTTTATTTCCATTTGATGACAAGTTCTATAAACATGGCGTCCTTTCAGTTCCAGGCCCTGATCTTGACTGCCCCATGACAACAAACTACGTCACGACTTGAGCATCTCTCTTCCCATTCTCCCCCGATGCTCAATCGTGCCGTAGCCTTTTCCCACCTAATACTCTACTTCTGTTACACTTCCAACATATAATAATAAATCATGCAATTCAATTGCGCATGCATTTCCCTATTTGCTTAGATATATGTTTGCATATCCTTTACAGGACATCGCTGTCAACATCAGCATCTTTAAGCTGATTGTTGATTTCTTGGCAAGATTAAGCTCAGTAGTTTGCCTTTGCTTTCTGAGCGGCCGGCTCACATACCCCGTAAGTTACCGACGCGATTCGAACCACTGCTGATTCTCACCGCAGTCACGTTACTTACGAGAGTATACGAGATTACGGAGAAAAGTCGCTAACCTCTAGGCCAGAAAGCCGACCTAGTTGCTTAGAGCATAGTTTAATTAGTTAAAAGATCATAATAACATGATAGTAATGCCTTGATTGATAATTATGTTCAAGCATTCTGAGGAATTACAAAATATCTAAAAGAAAAACACTTAGATAAGCAAAAAGTAGGGTACATTTCGGGAGTCTACGTGGCGAAGTGGTTAAGCCGTTTGACTCGCGCTCCGAAGATTGTGGGTTCGATTCCGAGCCGCGAACCTTCGGTTCACGAGTGAACGTTTTAAGAGAATCCTGTGGGTCGTCGCTGGAGCTACAGAGATCGTGCTTTGTGCCACGCTTTCCACTCTGCGGAAAGAGACCGAGCCATATGCGATAGAAATCCAGTGCAATGAAGTCGAGCCTGTCGACTTTTAAACGACCCCATTTATTTGAGTAGGGGACATAAACACCTAATATTGTTCCAAGGGAGACTACTTGAATTAAATAAAAAATAAACTTTATTATAGAAAGAATAATAAAAGTCTACTTTGAACGTCAAACTTTTTAAATTGTAAATTAAACAACTAATGTTTTAGTAAAGTTTGTTAATATCAAGTATAATGCATTTAGACTTCTTACAAAACATATTTCTAATTTTTAGATACTTACATTTTAGAACTAACATTGACCGTTATAAATTTATTTCTTAAATTGTATTTTTATACTTTCAATGTTAGACGAGAATAGGTCACTGTCGCATTTCCCCTTATATGGGGAAAGACCATTTTTTTACTGGCCTTCTAGGGCCACATAAAGTGTACAGGAATTTAACCACACACACACACACACACACACACACACACTCCTATCTTGTCCCTTCTCTTGTTCATAACATATATAGACCACGTATGTCAAAAGAAATGTCAAACCAAACAGTTACCACAAGAACACCGTATGACGAGAACACAGAAGAAGAACCATCTGCAAATTACATCATTAGAGAACTCCTGTTTGCGGACGACCAAGCACTCCTAGTAAATTCAGAAGCTGAATTACAAGACCACATGAATAGTCTAAACCAGAGGTTCCCAAACCACGGCCCGCGGGCCACTTGTGTCCCGCCAGCTGTCAGAAAGTGGCACGCGAGGCCTCGAGAGGTCATTTTCCGCAATGACCGTTATTAAAAACAAGCAACTCTCCAGACTCACCGACAGTAACCTTGCTGCGATTATTACTTTGGGCACGACAGATTTGCGCCCAGACATTGATAAACTTTCTTCTGAACTTAAGTAACTGATTATAAAGAACAGTTACAATTGTACATTATTTACATTAATAGCTATTTTCGAAACTGATTTAAAATTTAAGTTAAAAAAGGTAAGAATGATATTGCACGACTTGTATAATTTTATAACGATGTGGCCCGGTTAACTATCGAAAATAGTAGATATGGCCTTCTGCTTGAAAAGCTTGGGAACCACTGGCCTAGAGCATCCAATACTTAAACACGTAGGGAAATTCCGCTCGTACATAAGTATTGCATTTTTGATATGATCTTAGTTACGATAATTCCTGTCTGTTACGGTGGGTCTTTTAACTTTTTCTTTTCAATTTTCACCGGGCGGACAATATTAATTAATGGAAAATAACATATAAACGTACATTTTTATCATTAGAATCTACTCCATTTTTTTTTTTTTGGTTGATAGTAAAAATTGAAAAGAATGCACGCTGATACAAAATTCTATATAAAAATTAATTCAATTCAGTTCAATATTTACTGGGGGGGGGGGGGGATAAAATGAGGATGGGGCGGTGTTGGGGAGGGGCATTTGGTCTCGTTCAACCTGCTTCTCTAGCGTTGTTTATAATTAAGTTCGGTTTTTCTTTGCATGGTGAGTTTTAATATTCTTTTCTTTCTTGTTTTTTTTTTTCTCTCTCTCTCTTTTGGGTTTGTCCTAAACAAGACTGGTTATATTGTCTCCTCTTTGCTCTTCGGGTTCGGTTAGGTCTTATGGGACTCTCGCTAACTGGCATTTTCATTATTGTGTTGAATTGGTTGTGATGAGGACTGGCTCTGAGGACGACCTGCTAGAATCAATGGCCTCCCATTTGTTCGTTGCTTTCTTTAAAAGGACTGGCCTTTAACTATGTTAGTCCTCAGAAGGACTGATAGTCAACTCATTTAGTCCTCATGTGGACTGGTATAGTCCTCACAGGAATTGGCCACTTTGTTAAAGGTTTAAATTAATCTGTTGAAAAGTCTTTCCCGGCCATAGAGAGAATAACAGAGTCCCTGGGAATTTCGATGTATGAAGCTCATAGACGGGCACTCTCCCGCTGTTTATACTTCACTTCGTCACCACAAGGTGCAAGAGGAACGAGCTGAGATGAAAAGTCCTTCTATTTTCAGTCGTAGCCTGGGTAGCAAGTTATATTAACAAAAACAATAGGTAGAAAGTGACTTGCCTATTTGGAGCACAGATCATGTTATATATGGCGACTATGTAAAGGAGTCGTACATTTATAAAAATGATGACGACATCCCAGAAAGTTGAGAAAGAATCATTATCATTGTGTGTCTTACCTACTGCAATAGGCGTTCATGTCTCTCCACAGATCTTGGTCCTTGGTGATCTGCATAAACTCTGATCTTGAACACCTCCAAGCCACCATCTCATTCTAACATCATTTCTCGCACTCTGACTTTGCTTCTTTCCCCACTGTTATTTCCAATCGCCACGATGTTTTCGAGTGCCGCTCTTCTCATTAAATGACCAACAACGCTGTTGGTCTCTTTCTTATCGCTGTATATTCTGTGTCACTTCTATTATCCTCTTCCAGATAATCATTGTTTTTTCCGACGGTCCAAGGCATATCATTACATTCGTCGCTGGAACCACATCTCTTTTTTTCCCAAGGTATTCACAACATTTGTCTCTGGAACCTACATCGCTATTGTTTCCAGCTCTTCATATGGCCATCCACGTTTGGCAATTTACTGCCATACAGCAAAACAGGTTCTACAAAACACTTCAGTACTCTCTTTCTGCCATAGATCATAGTGATGTTTTTGCAAAAGAATCTTTTCATTTTCTGAAATAAATCTTTTGCTTGACATACTCTACTGTATACCCCTGTTACGGTTCTTTCATCAATTGTTATGATTTATCGCTGTTATTTAAATTTATCAGATTGGTTGAGCTCTTCTACTGTTATGTTACATTATGGTGGTTATCTTTTCTTTGATATAACCACTGTGTCTGTATGTTTGTTTTTTAATATTAAAGAAGAAGAAGAAGAAGAAGAAGAAGAAGAAGAAGAAGAAGAAGAAGAAGAAGAAGAAGAAGAAGAAGAAGAGAAGAAGAAGAAGAAGAAGAAGAAGAAGAAGAAGAAGAAGAAGAAGAAGAAAGAGAAGAAGAAAGAAGAAGAAGAAGAAGAAGAAGCAGAAGAAGAAGAAGAAGAAGAAGAAGAAGAAGAAGAAGAAGAAGAAGAAGAAGAAGAAGAAGAAGAAGAAGAAGAAGAAGACAACTAAAATGAAGGCGATATGAGTGCATTATTTGTTATGTATACCCAGGAGTACCTGCTCTATAGCTAAGGAGTTACGGACGCAATTCATAATCCCGCATATCGTGTTAGAAACACAGCTGCTGACAATTTGGCAGCAGACAATGCTTTGGTTTTCATACAATGGCATGAGTGCCGGTCGTTCAGAAAGCAGTGGCAAACTATTGGACGTAAACTTGTCTAGAGATCAAAAACACCCCAAAATGTTGGTGTTGACTGCGACGTCCTGTAAACGATATGCAATTCACTTTCTCACCTGGAACTGGATCACCCGCTAATGTCCAGGATACGACACGATGAGTAAAAATGAGTTTACCTCAGTCTACCCTCATCGTTCCGCTTAAACGGGAAAATAGTGCATCTAGGAGAAATAAACTCCAGGGAAAGCAAAATAATTGTCATGCACCTTCATGCTGAAAATATAGCTGCTGTCTGTAGAAATGCAAAAAGGGG
>JACEFZ010016530.1:0-77183 GCA_014155875.1 Cepaea nemoralis | reverse complement strand
TATCTATCTATCTATCTATCTATCTATCTATCTATCTATATGTCTGTCTGTCTGTCTGTCTGTCTGTCTGTCTGTCTGTCTGTCTGTCTGTCTGTCCGTCCGTCCGTCCGTCCTTGCGTCTGTCTCTCTGTCTGTCAAATGGCATCCTTCCCTACGGTTTAGTTCTGACAGATAACGGAGAAAATGGAGACACACAGAGCAAGAAAGAAGGGACATAGAGGAACATAAACACAGCGAGAGAGAGAAGAGAGAGAGAGAGAGAGAGAGAGAGAGAGAGAGAGAGAGAGAGAGAGAGAGAGAGAGATCCTGCTGGCTAGTGGTATCTCTCAGACATCAACAACTGAACAGTGGTTCTCAACCTATTTTGGCCCGTGCACCCCTTCACCAAATTTTCAGAACATCACCCACCCCCCCCCCCCCCCCATCCCCTTTCGTATTGGCTCCCTATAAATCCCCTTCCCCATTTTTAAGCAGTATACGCAAAAATGGAAGCTAAATTTAATAACGCATACTAGAACAAGTCTAGACGTCTACATAAAACGTGATTTGCGGGTCTACTTACGTTATGAAACGCATTTCTGAATGGCAAGAAGTACAGAAACGTAAAGTATGGAGGGAAAAACAATATCAAGTAATCGGTTGTTGTATTAACGCAATGAACAGACAAAGGGGAAGACAGAGAACTAAATACCTGGATGGATTGGCCACATGGCATGGTCGAGACATGAACACTGAGCTGATCCACGACTCTGGTGTTCGAGTGAAATGGCGAGTCATGACCGCCCACGCTTTCCGGCATGACACATATAATATAAATAATGGAAGCTAAATTTAATAGCACATACTAAAACAAGTCTAGACGTCCACATAAAACATGATTTGTGGGTCTACTTTATAAATTGAATTTTAGAAGGGTGAGACGTACAGAACCGTACAGTATGAAGGGAAAAACAATATCAAGTAATCGGTTCTTGTATTAAAGCGATCTTGAAATAATCTTAATTCCACCCTGGAAATTCTCCCCTGGGGTGAAGGGGTGGGGGGAATTCCCCACCGGTTGAAAACCACTGCAATATAATATTGTATCACGCACCGCTACCAACAGTAAGCGGAGACCGGAGAGGGTATTTCCACAAATAAACTGATAGTTGGTTACCAGTGTGTTGTTAGTGCTAATTGCTTCGATTACATGAAATGTTAGACGTAGTAGACAGTAGCGATTACATTGTCTTGTCAATATTTAATCTGTCTGACAAATCGTTTCATTGGTAACTCTATATCTAGTCTCGACGCAGATGCTAACTTGTTTGTATGCTTAGTCCTGTCCTTCGGTGAGTTATGTTCTCCTGCAAATTGTCTTCGGGTTGTCTGCTCTTCATGAATAGGCAAGACACAAAGAATAAAGAGGTTTAAAAGGTTCGAAGGCGAGAATAAAGACTTCAAAACATGGTTTTATCCCATGTGGCTTAGTATCTTTCATAAGAACAGCCAGCCGAAAACGTTGCACACAGCTCGAAGACGGTAGCTAAAGCGACGACCACCAGGATTCTCCGAGTAAATTACAGTCGTGTAATCGTATTACGGAATCCAGAATCGAACCCACCAACTTCATATTATAAGACAGGCGCCTTAACCTCTTCGCCATGAAGATCCCGAACAAATAATAGGTTGTACACTGTACTGCCTGGAATTTTTGCCTTATCTTCGCGATTACATATGAGGGCGCGTCAATAAGTAAGTCACACAGTTCTGTGGGATGGCAAGTAAATGTAGTTGGTGTTGATTATTTGGTTGTTTCGGGATTTGAACGGTAGTTGGTGACAGCAACATCGAACTGTATATTCCCGTTCGTCAGGTGGCGCTAAGTGGCTCATGCGCATGCGCAGCGCATAAACAAAATGGCGACTGTACTTACGGAGTGTACAACCAAAGAGCAACGTGCTGTTGTGCGTTTTTTTTTTCTGTGGGCAAAAGGACTGCCTGCAAAGGACATTCATAAAGAAATGCTTCCTGTTGATACTGACAATATCCTGTAAAGTGGTGCATAGCTGGGTAGAAAAATTTTCTCAAAGACGCTCTAAAATTGTTAATGAAATCCAATCTGGTCGTCCTGTTGAGATTGCAACAGAAGCATCCGTGCAGCGGGTGGAGGAGACGATTAGAGGTGACAGGCGAGTAACGTCCACCTTACAGTCCTGACTTAGCCCCTAGCGATTTCCACCTTCTTTGGTTCACTGAACACCTACTTTGGCGGGAGACATTTCGCGAATGACGCCGAAGTTTAATGTGAAGTGAAAATGTGGTTTACAAATACAGAGCACGCAGTTCTATGTAGCCGGTGTGGGAGGACTGATAAAACGATGGAATAAGTGCATCAATGTTGGTGGAAATTATGTTGAGAAATAAAGGGACAATGTATGTATAAAAACTAAACTGGTTTCAAATTGTTGCTATATTTAGTTATTTTTCTACAGCCATTTGTGATTTACTTATTGACGTCCCCTCGTACTAAAGGGATTAATATAACATTAAGTGAATAGATGAATCCATGTTGACTGAAATACAAAATAAATAAAGGAGGCTGAGTGGTCTCGAGGTATGGTGGCCGACTCGAGTACTGGAGGTCCCGGGTTCAAGGCCCGGTAAGGGCCGGGATTTATTCACGTGAACTTCTAAAAAAAAAATTTCTCCTGGTCTCTGGGTAGTGAGATCGAATACCCGTGTGTATTTTTGCGCAAGTAACTTCTTTGACAGTTGGAAATCGAAAAAGAGTAGCCTAACGGCGCTGACCGGGAAAAATTTCGATTTAAAAATCTACCCAACGTATTTCAGGATTCTCGCCGGTGCTAGAGAGTTTGTGCAGTGAGCTGAGAGTCTTCGGACTTTGGCTTGAGTTAGGAGTAGAACGGGGCACTTACGTATTATACCCGTGTGCCATAATGTTGATCCGTCGACTAAACTAAATTAAACTAAACTAAACTAAATAAATATCATCATTGATACTACTCTAATTTAAGCCATGTGTTACCGCTGTAATTACCACTACTGTCTTCTCTACACATCGGATGTCGAAATGGCTTGCCGACATATTAAAGCCAGTACGACAATCATTTCATCCCAAACCACTCACAGGTGCATTTTAACTGGTAGGATGTCTTCTTTCTCTCTTAATCCCTAAATGGGGAGTTGGCCCTTAACCACCTCACTCCCGTTCTGTTATCCTTGGCTATAACATGAAGCTACGTCCTCCCTATATCAATCGTTGTCTATACTTCTCTTCACTGTTTTTTCTTTCTTCGGGTCTTCCTATGTTTATTTTGCCTTGTGGATTACAGATTAAAGTATTTCTAGTTACACTATTCTCAGGTTTTCTCAATGCATGTTCTTATCCATGACCAGCATCTTTTCCTCAACTCTTGTTTCACAGTATTTGTCTAATTCCGTCCATGAGGTTCACATTGGTAATTCTGGCATACCATTTTAATCCCTACTTCCCATTTTGTTAATGCATGTATTCACTGCTTTTCCCATCATTTTCGTTGCCTTCATATTTCGGATCCATACAGTAATAAGGATTTAACCTTAGAATTGACCATTATATGCTTGGTGTCTATTTGAATCTTTTGACTTGCACAAATTTGCTATTGCTATAAAAGCGTAGCTTGCTTTTTGTATTATTAATATTTTGATATCTTTATCCGTTCAGCCATTATTTTTTCCAACTTTGCTACCTAAACAGGTATACGATTCCGTCTCTTGCAGTTTCTGATGGAATTTCTTGAAACCTTTGCATTTGACACTTCTTCTTCTTCTGCTGCGTTCATCCGGGGTGTTGTTTTTTTTTTCCAGACGTGTCCGGTTATGCGCCCTTAGGCAGACACATCAGACTTTGGCGGGTGTTTGTTGACTTAGTTAGCCTTCCCGGGTTTGCATTTGAAACCACCAGAAAGGTATTCGGTTCCTCATCAGGTCCTCGGCTTCATGCATTGAAATGTCCAGTGTGCCTTAATATACTGTGACCCTACACCGGTCAGCTGGACTAAAATATTGACTTCTCTTCCTCTGCTTGAAATATTGAAGTTTAAGACATGACGCTCTTCGTGAGACTATATTTTCCTCTTTGATATTCAAATCTTATAAAGTGTCAGAATTTAGGTTCCTATAGAGCCACGGTTATCTAAGGTTGTTTTCTGTAACATTTCAGTACAAAAGCGTCGATTTTCTTCTGTAGTGATTGCGAGAGGTGCCATAATCCACATCCGTGTGTTTCAGCAGGAAAGATGCGTGTTCTGAAAATATTTACCTCAATTTGCTTGCTGTAATTATATCAAGGCTCTTAACATCGCTTACCCTTGAATTGATAGGCCCAATCGCTGTCTGCCGTCTTTTATAAAGTGCATATTGTTGTTAATTATGGAGCTACGGTTTTAGTTTGTAACATTTTCAGTTTCCTAATTTTACTTTGTAATTTTGTTATGAAAGGGTATTTGTGTGTGTGTGTGTGTGTGTGTGTGTGTGTGTGGGTGGGTGTGTGTGTGTGTGTGCGCGCGCGCGCGCGTGTTTGTGTGTCTGTGTTTGTGTGTGTGTCTGTGTTTCAACTTTCTATTTTATTTGCCTTGCGGTAAGATGATGTGACATTCCTACATTAATTAAAATGTTAAGACCTATTATGATCGTCTTTTTAAGCAATAGAACGGAGAAGAAGCATTTATATTCGTTGTTTCAAACAGCATTTCATTCTAGCTTATGCTTGCTTGCTTGCTTAGCTTGTGTTCGTTGGCTTGAGCTCCAACGCGAAGTCCTGTATGTCGGATGAAGGCATCCTGTTGTCCAACATCAGTGTGATGTCATACAGGACCTGAGGTTTGCGTGAGTATCCGTTGTCCCATGTCTGGCTTATTGGTGTGCAGACTGGTGGTTCCTCGCCGTACAGGCAGACACTCTCCGACTTCGGAGGAATCGGCGATCCTACTGACTTTAGCCAGGACCCCGAAGGGACCTGTTGCCCAGGACGCTCGACGAGGACGCGTCAATAGGTCTTGGCCAGTATATAACCCGGCCCTGGTGCCTTGGAAACACCTCTGCGTCTCATTCTAGCTTATTAATTCTTTATTATATTTCGGTAATTAGAGAAAAGTTCCTACAGTACAATATGTTTTGATATCTTGCGCCTATGTGTGCGTGCGTGTGTGCGTGCGTACGAGTGTACAGTAGCATGAAGCCTCCACATTAAATTCCCAAGAAATCAAGAATAATTTACTAACCAGCCACAAAGTTACGTTTACGTTATCGTGTGGCAAATCAACAGACCTGAAACCCGTCTTCGAACCGAATAACCAGACTCGCATGTCATGTAGTACTTTAGCACATCTCACCCCAGACAAACGCAGCACCCCACAAGGATCACACTATCAGTGACCATTGGCAATTGTTCTTGGCGGGCTTCTCTGATATTTCAGCGCCCATCGCCACCAGTGGACAACTATCGACAGAGATGTCGGCTGCTGCTGGTATCAGCAGAGGCGGGGCAGGAGGTGTATTGTGGATCGTTGAAAGAATCAATACATGCTCCCAATATCGTTACACAGAGTCAGTTGATTTCACAGAAAAGTCTTGCACGTTCAGTTAGCAGAGCAAAGTGGTCCCTCGTGGTTGTCTACGCCCATGTGTGTGTATGTGTTAATGCTATATTTTCGTGAGTGCTAAATTTGTCCTGGATGCTAGCAGGCTGAACTCGCAGACTCTAAGGTAAGCCCTAACTACTCACCTTAAGGTTTAATGATATTACTCAAAAATGATGGATTATATTTGACCTTACCACGCCCCAAATTTTCCGGATTTAAACTTCAAGTAATGTTTTGTCAACATGACATGTAATATAGCTAGAAGGTCTGTGATATAAATCATAAATTTCTAACAACTAATTAGAGGTATCATAAATTTCTATTTACTGAGTATAGGTGTCCATCGTGTGTTACGGAGGTCCATAAGGGAAGCACGGATTCGTAAAACTGTAACATGCCATGCATGCCGTAAGAAATGACTGAGGAGGGTTGGTTTGAGACAGCCTGACAGACTACTTCGTCACATAAACAACTGTAGTTGAACAATCCAACCAATCACGAATACCTATCTACATAAGCTTGGGTTGGGGGAGGGGGGTTGGCTAAAGGTACATGTCTTCATAAAGGCAGAAGATAGAGGAGGGGGAGGTGGAGGAGGAGGAAAAGAAGAAGAAGAAGAAGAAGAAGAAGAGGAAGAAGAAGAAGAAGAAGAAGAAGAAGAACTTATTAGAGATCTCTGTAGACACAACCGGAATCTGTTCCTGGAAGTTCGTGGTTCTATTTCTTCCTCTATCGGCTTTGAGACAAAGCATTTTATATATGTAAAATATTTATGTATATATAGGTTGTATTTTTAATGACTGTGCAGTATTTGAAAATATTGCAGATCCAAGTTATGTATTGACCTATTATGTTGCATGAACTTTACAGAGGGTGAATACAAAGCCTGGACCGGCAATATTTTCGAACACCGCACAGTCATTAAAAATACACCATATGCATATATAATTAATAATATGAAATAACCGGTCTCCTTGGCCTAGTGGTTTGCGTCTTTCTCCGTAATCCCATATACTCTCGTGAGTAACGTAATGTGCGCGAGAAACGGTAGTGGTTCTCGCCGCGTCGGTAACTTACGGGGTATGTAAGCCGGTCGCTCAGAAAGCAATGGCAAACTACTGAGCGTAATCTTGCCTAGTACATCAACAGCAGCTGAAAAATGCTGGTGTTGCCTGCAACTTCCTGTAAGGGATATGCAACAAAACAAATATATAATTTATCACGGTGGGTATATAAGAATGCATATTTAGCAGCCATAAAAATCAACAACCATTTGGGAACATCTCTGTTCATAAAGAGGGTGTCTGACAAGGATTAGTTCCGTTTCCTGATTTGTCTTCATTTAACGGTTAGCATATGCATAGATCTACAGAAAATATACAATGGATAACGTTTGGTGGTCATATTATAAATAACTCAATTGTACTGATGACACCATCTTGGTGGTAACAAGTAAGAAAGAAATACAGAAAAAAATATAGCTACAGTGGCTATAGAAAACTCCAAATTATAGAAAGTGGAGAAAATGAAACATCCATATATACCCATGTCCGCAAAACGACATATAACAAACAGCATATCTCAAACTTTGACTTTGTCCAAATCACACTTTCGCAAAATCAACACCTGCGAGATGTGTTGCCTGAGGAGAGCTGCCAACTTAACAATCCGAGACCGAGTAAGAAATGATGTTATAAGACAGACAGTGGGATCAACACCTTGTGCCACATTTATTGAAAGACAGAAGATCAAGTGGTTTGGCCATGTCGTTAGAATGCAACACCAACAACTACCAACACTGGCGTACATCAAAGATCATCTGCGACGAGAGCAAGAGGAAGCCTAAGAAGAAAATGGATTGACGACATCAAAGTCATTGTACAATCACACGGAATGACACTATCAAGTGCCGTCCACCGGGCGCTGGAGCGCAAATTATTCATCCCCACGACGCTTGACGGCAGAACCGGAAGATGATGACGATGATAGTGATGATGGAGAAAATGAGCCTAGCTTGAATAAAACAAAGACAGAAATAATGGTAATATAGAAAAAAAAATCGTTTCTCAAAGACAAAAATAATGGTAATAAAGAAAAAAAAATCGTTTCTAACTGTATAATTAAAATAATTGGGGTTAATGTGAGGCAAGTGCAGACATTTAAACATCGAGACACATGGATAACATCACCGATGCATCACAGAGCTTTAAAAAAAAACAGAATAGGACAAGCAAAAACTGCATATATAAAATGAAAGCATCTTATGCAATAAATCCTTGTCAATGCAGGTTGGAAAAAGAATCCTTGCGCGTTAGATAGAACCCGTTTTAACACATGGCTGTGGATCCTGGACAATTAGTTAAATGTGGACCCTCTTACACGTTTTAATTGGCAGTGGACACGTGGTGCTGTGCCCATATTTTGTGGACCTGTCGGCACTCTGTGGGTGATGTTACAAATATCTTTGGGTGATGTTATCAATATCGTTGGGTGATGTTATCAATATCGATTATTTAGTTGTTTCGGGATTTGATATTTAAATATTGAGCACACCCCACTACTGGCAACGCTGATCACATTCTGATATGAACCTAAGGCCTATCCACGTCAAAATTGAAGCACTATTTGTAGCATTATTTGCTTGTAATTAATATCGTCGGGTGATGTTATCAATATCTTTGGGTGATGTTATCTATATCTTTGGGTGATGCTATCAATATCTTCGGGTGATGTTAACAATATTTTTGGGTGATGTCATCAAGATCTTTGGGTGATGTTATCAAAATTTGTGGGTGATATTATCAATATCTTTGGGTGATGTTATCAATATCTTTGGGTGATGTTATTAATATCTATAGGTGATGTTAACAATATCTTTGGGTGATGTTATCAACATCTATAGGTGATGTTAACAATATCTTTGGGTAATGTTATCAATATCTTTGGGTGATGTTACCAATATCTTTGGGTGATGTAATCAATATCTTTGGGTGATGTTATCAATATCTTTGGGTGATGGTATCAATGTTCTTTGGGTGATGATATCAATATCTTTGGGTGATAGAATCAATATCTTTGGGTGAAGTTATCTATATCTTTGGGTGATGTTATCAATATCTTTGTTTGTTGATATCAATATCTTTGGATGATGCTATCAATATCTTTGGGTGATGTTATCAATATCTTTGGGTGGTGGTATCACTATCTTTGGGTGATGTTATAAATATCTTTGGGTAATGTTATCAATATCTTTGGGTCATGTTATCAATATCTTTGGGTCATGTTATCAATATCTTTGGGTCATGTTATCAATATCTTTGGGTCATGTTATCAATATCTTTGGGTGATGGTATCAATATCTTTGCGGGATGTTATCAATATCAATCAGGACACCTTTACTTCCTATTATAATTGACAGTACCCATTTTAGTCTGGATCAACCTGAGAGCCCTGATTAATTTTGAAAATCCAGTCCCATGCAGATTCGAGCCTATGATTATATAAACGTTTTGAGAGAGGCGAAGAGACAAAGACAGCTTATCACAAACGTCAAAACTAGGCAGGCATCATGTTTGGCTACATCATGAGAACGAAAACAAAAAATATGACTACTTGAAAGATTTGTGGAAGGAGATATACAGGGTGTTATTTTAATCACTGTGGGGTTTTTGAAAAAATTTCCATTCCAAGTTTTGCATTTACCTTTTATTTTGTATGAACTCCACAGAAGGTGAATACACATCTTGGAACGGCAATATTTTCAAACACCCCACAGTCATTAAAAATACACTCTATAGAAGAAGTCAGCGAGTGAAAATTCTCGATAGCTATGAAATGGCGTCAGCACAAGAATTGCTACATGCTATGGGAAATGACAAAATGTGGAGAAAATGATCGTACGAGCCAGTCGGCAAGTTATATAAAGGCACTCTTCCTCTTCTTCATGTGCCTTGTCGGGAGCAGGCTTGGCGAACATGACTCACCAATCCTTACCGTCGTCTGATATATTAATGAAGGTGGTGTTGATTAAACTATGGTTTCTTGCACAGCTGTTTTAAGCTTTCCACGTACACCTTTCACTGTCTTCCTCTGCTTCTCCTGTCTAGTATATCCACACATGAGACGTGAAGTGATTTCTCTATTATATACCATGGTTAAACTATGATTTCTTGCGCAGCTGTTTAAGCTTTCCACGTACACCTTTCACTGTCTTCCTCTGCTTCTCCTATCTAATATTTTCCCACATAAGACGTGAAGCTGATTTCTCTATTACAACTCTCCTCTGCTTCTCCTATCTAATATTTTCCCACATATGACTGAGGCTGATTTCTCTATTTCAACTCTCCTCTGCTTCTCCTATCTAGTATTTTCCCACAAAAGACGTGAAGCTGATTTTTCTATTTCAACTCTCCTGATGACATTTCCCACGTATTTCATTTTGTAAAAAACGTGTAATTTATGAATGATTTCATAAAACCTACAACTTTCAGCACATCAGCTTGTTTTGTTCTGTCCACGATATTCTCGAACATTCTTCCTAAAACGACAACCCGTCTGCCATGAGTTCTTTCGCCGTTTCATTTCCGTAATGTCCATCAATAGCATCTTAACACAAGAACACACAGCAGACAACTTTTCAATCAGCACGTTTGTTGCACTTGTGTATATCAGTTTTTTCAGGATGTTGTTAATTTTTTGTAAAACAATCTTTGGACATGGCGATGTGGTTTCTGTATCTGTATTGGAAATCTCCCTGAAATTCACTGTGCACCATAGGTTATTGTAGACGATTTGACTATTTGATTTGTTTATCTCCTTAATATATTATACAATGAGCAGACAAGCTAAGAAACATTTAACGTCAGAGGACATGTGCTTTCTGATGAAAATTCAAAGAATACCTTAGACTGCCTTAGACGAACAGGAAAATAAATGAGCATGTCCTGCAGGAAAGAAATGAAAATGGTAAACTTATTCGAGAAATTATAAGTAGACAGCAAGATTTGTCGGCATATTAAGAGGAGAAATAAATTGAAAAACTTAGCGAGACTGATGGGGCAAGTGCATGAGAAGGCAGAGAGATAAATAACATGCCATGTTTCATATACTCGGCCATTGTGTTACTTGTTCACATATTTTTTTACAGCTTTTACTAGGTATTTTCTCCACTGTTTTACTCATTAATACCTTGTTTCACACAAATACCCAGTTTGTAGCGTGTCTTTTCTCCACTGTTTTACTGATTAATACGTTGTTCCACACAACCATCCAGTTTCTAGCGTGTCTTTTTTCCACTGTTTTACTCAATAATACATTGTTCCACACAATCACCCAGCGTGTCTTTTCTCCACTGTTTTACTCATTAATACTTTGTTCCACACAATCATCCAATGTCTAGCGTGTCTTTTCTCCACTGTTTTACTCGTTTACAGAATGTTTCACACATTCACTCAGTTTCTAATCGCGTTTTCATACATGCTGTTTGATATGGCAAGGTGTGAAGAACCATTATCGCTTAGGCCAGTCGGCAAGGTACTTGATGACGATGATTATGATGACCATAATCATGTGAATGATGGTATCATTGTTTCACACAATCATCTATATGTTATGCGTGTATTTCCTTCACTATTTTACATGTGTATCAACTTGTTATGGCGCTACAAGCATTGTTTACACAATCGTAACTGTTTGACAAATGATTCCATTCGTCAGCGTTTTGCATAATTTACAACTATTTTCAACTATCTTCCATCATTTTACATAACTGTTGATACTTTTCACTATATCTTCCATTGTTTTACATATTTAGCGACTGTTTTGTATTATGCCATTAATTGATTTACACATGCGCCAACAGTTTTTCTCCGTATCCTCCGTTTTACAGATTCAGCAACTGTTTTGCTTTATCTTCCGTCGTTTTAGATACACATTAGCCAACCATTCTGTAATGTCTTATGTTTATTTATTTTTACACGCCTCAATACGTTCTATTATCTTCCGTATTTACACTTTGGACAATCGGTTTACACTATAGTCGTTTTTAACACATGTTTTAAACGTTTTTCATTGCCTTCTATTGTTTTACACATTCTTCACCTGTCTTCCATGATCGCCATTTGTTTTAAACATTCATCAATTAGTTTGCACTATCTTCCGTTGTTTTACACACTCATCTGCTGTTGTGAACCATACTTTTTTGGAAACATTCGTAACGATGGTGCACTGCCATCCGTCTTTTAAACATTCATAAAGTGATTTCCATAATATTCCACTGTTTTACTTACACATTCGTCAACTGTTCTGCAATTTCTTCGGTTCTTTATTACGCATTCATTAACATTTTCTATTATCTTTCGTTTTTAAACATTCATCACATCACTGTTTTGCACTGCCTTCACTTGTTTTGCACCTTCATGGACTGTTTTGCACAATCTTCCTTGTTTTACACATTCATCAATTATTTTGCACTGCCTTCCAATGTTTTATACACTGTCCTTTGCCATACTTGCGTATATTTAAAGGGCTTGCTCATTTGATTGACATAAAGTGGCAACAGGTGCTGTTGGATCCGAGTGTAGTTTGTGCCTCAGTGAACCCCAATTAGCAAGATGAAAGCGATCTATTGTATCCTGCGCCGCGCTGAACCTTAATTAGCAGTCTCCAGACAGGCAAATTTCCGCCATTTCTCGGCTCCTGGGTCTATCAATTCCCCGACAATCAAAAATACGATTCACTTCTACAATTTATAGCAAGCGGAAGCTTCTATTTCACATCGTGCTGTGAAGTGTGCTGATTTACTATTGATATTAATACTCTACTAAGACGCCAATGTGGTCGCTTCTTAAACTTCCAGTTTGCTGATAGCGAGGTAGGCGGTTCATCCACTACATCGGCAATTACATTGGACTTAAATGTTGAACTTTTTGTTCATAAAGCAATGGCTATCTACTGAACGTACAATTGCCTAGAAAAACCAACCTCGGGTTGATAGAACATGCAACATTTTATAATGAAAGTAGTCCCATAGCCGACACAGCTGGGGTATGTGCAATTACAGGACTTCGCAGCCAACGATGGAATTGTATGTTTTTTTGTGATTAACTAGACATTTTTTTTTCACGTTCAATAGTTTGCCATTGCTTTCTGAGCGAATGACGCCTTTGTACAATCGAAATCAGGGTCTTAGCATAATCTCTGCCATGGCACAATGATGTTAGATGCTAGTTCCTTTCCTCATCGCCATTCTTTCCCAGAAAATTCTCTGAAATTGGAGGTTCTTCCGGTCAAGATGGCTGCAGACGGTTGTGTTGTTTTGTGACCTTTCTCTTTTTCGCGAAAGAGATGGATATTTTTTCATCTTTTGCGTGAAATTTGTGTGCCAGGATGTAAAACCAGGAGTTTCTTGTCAAGATCTGCGCCGATGCTAAGGAGTTCGTACACTGAGCGAAGCAATCCTTGAGTGAATTTTTCGCAGCGTGTGTGCTTCTGTGGTATTCGGTTCTTCAACATGATGGAATAACGTGTGTGCTCAGTGCGGAGCAGCCAACCTAACAAGGCGACGGTGACGGCGGGGTGGCTGCTGTAGGGTGGTAAATATAATAAATTAGAATAAGGACAGGTTTCGCTAGGGGTATTCAGTATGAATGGGGTCTAAAACCCAAACACGCCCTCTATAGGAATGAATATATTGGCTCGTAACCCCCAAGTATTGAACAAGGCAGGAAAAGGGTGCAAGTTCAACACTAACATAGAAGAAATGTTTCCCATAGAAGGCTGGGAGATCCGGGAAGTTCTACCACAGACACCCGAGTACTAATCACTCTACCCAGAGGGTGTGTCCATGTGTAAGTGCCCCGCCCCACATTTAATCTCCCACATATATATATAAACAATGACAAGTATCCACTGTCATGCACATCCACAGTATTATACAACAGAGGGACAACAACCAATGTTAGACGCAACAACTGGATTACATGACAGAGGAAAACAGCCACTGTTAGACAAAACAGTACAATGACTCACTGTATCACATAACAGTAACAATAACTCACTGTATCACATAACAGTAACAATAACTGGACTATAAACATCAATTTTGGAACACCAGGTTAACAATGAAGTAACTTCAAGGCTTTGTTAAACCAAACAAACAAACAATTGTATTGTGGAAACATTTGGGTTCTGGAAAACCCTGTTGGCTACAATATGGTGACATGGACATGAAAAATTGTCATATTTCAGGCAATGCACACAAAGTCTACAACCAAACAGAAGTCCCCAAGAATATTTCCCCAAAAAAGGTTCACATCAAATACATGTGTCAAACACAAAACAAAGTAAATCCATACAAAGAAATAGATAAAGAAAATCTATCTAATCTGTCTCTAGAACTATCCTATGGGCTGATGATGACTCCCTCTCCTTCAATATCCACTAGAAAAAGTCTGGCCATAATCACACTCTCTATAATCCAGGAAAACAGCTGCTTTGCATATATCCACTTTTTAGAAAATTGGGGATTGCACACACCCACACACAGAACTTTCACTTCTGGATCATATATCCATCGCGAAAAACATGTAGGAGTAATCCATATGAATCCAATGTGGATATACTGTAATCTCTCAAGTCACAGTTGCTAAGTCACTGGGCTAGGAGCGTTCCAGGGTGATATAACAGACAGGTATAAATAAGTCTGAAGCATTCTGGCGTGGCGTGACACACAGGAGTCCATGTGATTGATTCGATCAGGATCAGGCAGAAACACTTTCAGTATCTCTTTGGATGAGGAGTGACATCACATAATCCATTAGAATTTCCTGACAGAACTAACTTGAATGGGGCATGAATATTCCAGCCCCTTTCTCTGGGTTAAGATGTAGGTTATTCTTTCTTCAGCTGAATATACGACTTGATTGACGGGAGTTGGTAATGTGCTTGATTATCCATGTCTGGGATATGATGGATGAGAAGATTCAAAGGAAGCTGGGAGTTCACACAATCAGTTGGTAAATCCATACTGGTAAATGATGGTGAATTCCAGACTATCCATGAGCCTCTGGAATATGACAGTTGAACGTGGACTCAGGCGGTGACTTTTAGAAGAGGTTATACTCTGTATCCATCTAGGCCAGGCATGCCTCATGTCTTTGCAGACATTGCAACGATTACCACCGTCTGTTAGTTCCCAGAGGTAGGGAATCCACTTCAGCATATTTAAAATCCGTTAAGTATCCAGGCATTGACATTCAGGTTCAGGGTGAGTAGCAGTAACCAGCACTCTTTGTAGAATATTAGAGGAGGCTGATATCCCAGTTTCCTGCCTCTAAATCCAAACAAGTTGACCATAACTTCAGTGCCAAGCATGGTGACTAGTGCCAATACTCCACCGCCATCTCTAGTGCCTATGTAGAGTGAAGAAGAACAGGGTCGATATAGATTAGTAATACAACCCAAACATTGATAATTGTATCATAATAAAATCTACATTCTTATAACAATGTATCATAATAAAACATACATTCTGATAACAATGGATCATAATAAACCATACATTCTGATACCAATGTATCATAATTAAAATTAGAGGGAACAAAAGGGGAGAAGAAAGAAAGGTGACAATAGTTGCCTAGCACTTGTCGCCTACTGTAGAGTTTTGTCTCACTCCAAATGTGAGTGAGATATCTATTCAATAGGTACATTTCTTCTGGACTGATACTGGAGCTTCCTGAGGGGTTACGCACCACCTAATCCATCCAAACATTTTGATAGTACCGCTGTCACACCATGGAAAAAGTTCATGAGACACTGTCCTCATGTAAACAATTCATAAATCTCCTTTCCATAGTTACAAACAGCATTATGTAAGTACCACTGATAAATGGCCGAAGTTTAGCTACCAGTTCAGTCATCTCCTTTTGCATCATCCTCATCATCATCATTTATGAAAAAGGACTACAAGACAATCCCACCTCTGTATATTTACAACAATGTAAACAACAGATTAACTCCTAGTGCATGAAAAAGTCAAGCGAGAATATCTCTCTCTCTCTCTCTCTATCTAACAACCTATTAAGTTGTACACAAATGTGAGATAGTAATATTTCTCCATCATAAGAGCAGAAATACAAAATATGCACTCAAGAAAAAAACCACTTTATAACACAGAGACCAGTTGTGAAAAATAAGCATATAGGAATAAAGTAAGTTCACAAAATCATCTCAGAAGAATGACTCATAGCAAGATTATATTGTAAGCTTTATGAAGGCTGACTGGACAACATGGCGATGTCCAGGCTGTGTGACGTAAACCAACATTTCAATGAAAGCGATTCTCCTAATTTTCACACACACAACTTCAATCATGATATTAGTTGCCACAAAGCATTTATCCTAATACATAACATGATATGTTGTATATAATATAATGCTCACCTAAAACGCAGAGAATAAGTGGGCTTTAAATTAACCCATTAACAATGGGTCACCCGCTAACATTGGAGAAACATGGCGATTGACCAGACCGCTTTGTCTACCAAGCCTTTGTCTAGATTAAGCCTGTGTTTCCGGGGCGCGGCCAATCAATTGTCTTAAAACGAAACAAAATTTCGTTTCGTTAATTCTCCTGTCGGGCTTTTTAATAGCCTCTACTCTTCAGATAGCGTGTCCTAGCAACGTCTGCTGGAAAAGACTGCGAGATGATGACATATATGTCACAGCTGCAAACGGCAAGGCATACGAGGTGGGGCATGACGTTTTAGACTCAAATGTGACCTTCCGGGCCTCAGGAATACTCGTATTCTATATTGGAACTGTGCCAGCGTAAAACAACGAGGTCCTATTCTGGAATACCTGGTATACAGGAACGAAATTGTAGCGCTCCAGGAAACGAGACTGGGTGATCAGTTACTCCAAATTGCCGGCTTTAAATGTTTCTACAACAGGCGACATCTGGAAATGGCGATTCTCATTCGCAAAAGTATGGTGGCTTCAGAACTAGACATGTCCAGCTGGGACAATGACGACATACAAATACAGGCGGTCAGCGTTCAATCCGGTATATCATTCGTGTTGGTTAATGTTTATGTTCGTAACGAGAGTGTGGATTCCCAGAATTGGCAGTGCTTAAGTGACATATAAGGTCACAAGAAAAAAATGTTATTTTCAGTGGCGATTTCATCGCTAAAGGTAGATCATGGGGAAACATTTCCTCCAACACATAGGGGGAGGAGTTCGAAGCTGCACTTGAAACCATTGACCTGGTCGGTATTAACAGTGGCTGTGTCACCAGTACAGCAAGCCGCCCAGGTGGTGAGGACAGTGCTATTGATGTGGCGCTGGTTTATCCTTCACTCACTACAGTGTGTAGATGGGATGTCCTAAGGTACCACGGCAGCGACCACCAGTCTTGCAGCATATTGGTGGAGAAAGGCAGAACCAGGCAGCACAAGTCAACGGTCAAGACTTTCCAGTATGACAGTACAGGACAAGATGTGGTGAGTAAAATAAGTCGCGACAAGAGCAGAAAGATTCAGGGCATGAAAAAAAGCTGGGAGCAGCCACCTTGGTTGAATTTTGAGGTGGAGAAGGCCTGGTTGGATAAACGTAGTGCATGAGTGGGGTGGTCAAGAATAAGAGAATTGCTGACTTCCAAGGTGCTGACCTCATCTGGCAGAAGACTGACGAGGACAAGGGCAAAGCCCTGTTCGAACGCTATCTAGAGAAGAGCAACCAGATAGACATGAGAGGCCGAAATCTTGCCAAGGAGGTCACCTCATACAGGTCCAAGGCCAAGAACATGTCTGATTAAGACACAGTGACAGTGAAAGAAATCAAGGCTGTGCTTCGACGATTAAAAAATAAAAAATCGCTCAAGGGCCACATGGCATAAGATACGACGACATCAATAAGAATACCGACAACGAGCTAGAGAAACTAGCAGACATGTACAACAACAGTATAGGGAGTGCTAGCATCAAGGAGGAGAGGGCTACAAGCTATCTGATTCCCTTGCCGAAGCCTGGCAAAGATCACACAAAAATTCAGGATATCGAGTAATAACCATACCATGCAGAATACAAGCTACTGGAAAAGTTAATTGTCTAAAAATATTAAGCCAGCTAGAGAGGTAAGGTGTTTCCCACCTACCCTGGAAGGGTACCGTCCAAAAAGAGAAACCTGGACCAATGCAGCAGTTTTTGCCCACGACGTCTATGAAAGTTTCCACTCAGGCATTGAAACCTTTGCTGCAGCGATTGATCTTGAGGACGCATACAACAGAGTGCCATTGGATTTTTTAATGCTTCAGCTTCTTGAACTAAGTGTAAGTCCATTCCTCCTTAGTTGGATCGCTGCAGCCCTCTTCCAACAGAAAATAGATTTTAGATGTGGCAGTTGGACTTCGGAACCAACAACAATATATCCTGGCCTACCACAGGGATCACCATTATCTCCGGTACTGTTCAACGCCTACAAAGTGAGAATCACGAGTGAGCAGATCACTGGACCTGGCAGGACATTGTCATATGCCGATGATGGTTTAGTGTATCGTCAGGGTAAGGATAGAGATCAGGTTGCTGTGGAACTACAAACCGAACTCAACCGCATAGGTACTTGGTGTGTTGAAGCTGGGGCAATGGTCAACCCAACAAAGGTAACAGTGACTTGGTTCTGGTTGAATAATCATATTGTTAATACTCCAACACCAACTGTAAATCTGTGTTCAGAGACTCTGGGAAGAACGCAGGCAATGAATTACCTGGGGATACGTTTTGACAGAAGCCTTGCTTACAATGAGCACATAGACCATGTGATAACAAAGGCTAAGCGGGGTTTGCCTGCGATGCGGATGATAGCGGCAGCAAACTGTGAGCAGTGCCATCTATGTCTTCTATACGAGGGGCTGGTCATATCTGTTTTTGAGTATGCAATGGCGATCCTGACTCAGCAGTAAGCAGATAGAAAGGATAGAAAGGATACAGAACGAAGCTATGCGCATTATTCTTGGATGTACAAGAGACACAGCATGCAGGGCGATGCGCTACCTTCTTGATTTTCCAACCATTGAAGACAGAATACAAATTTGCAGAGCACGTGCCTACCTCCCTCAGAGTTAACGCAAACACACACCATCCACTGCATAGTGAAATGATGAAGGTGAAGATCAACAGGTTAAAAAGAGAAAGTTCGTGGATGGGTCAAGCCGAAGACATTCTTCAACGGGTGATTTCAATTGAGAACTTATAACCTGGCGAGGAGTGGGTACAAGTTCCAACATATGTCTATACGTCTTTTTTCAGTTTGCACCCAACTAGACAGAAAATGCAGACATGAAAATCCAGCTGCTGTGGAGGCGGAAGTACAAGCGTTGATTTCGAGAATTCGTTAGACGGTGATGCTGTCATTTACAGATGAAACAGGGGTGAAAACAGGAACAAGAACCACTTACTTATGCTACAGTGATGTGAGGAGAAGAGCGCAACCCTGACTGCGTAGGGCCAAAGAAGAAAATGAAAAAAGAAAGAGAGAACCTCTCACCATCCTCGGTTAACAAACATAGCAATGGAATAAGTTAAGAAGATCCAGGAATGGGGCGACAGGGAATTAGACAAATTTACTGCGATTCCAGACAAAGAATTGTTGCGCGGGTTGGTCAAACACCAATGATTATATAATTAGAGTCTACCAACTAAACGACAAAGTAGAATAAGACAAGTATCATTTGTTTATTAAACTTCTAAAAGCAACAATAACATGCAGACATGCAGCATCAACAATATCTCAAAAGGTTATGCAGAGGTATGCATAGAATCAATAACTAACAGAACAGCAACCATGCATGCATCAACTAAGAACCAAAACCAAACAGCAAAAATTCTACGTACAGCGAAGAACATAAGTATTGCAAATACCTTAAGTACAGCAAAAACTTCTAATCCAGCAAAAACCCAGGAAAATCTAACTAACATTCTAAAAATCTGGCTTTTCCACTGTAGAACCTTTCAAGATCTAAATGAAATTACTATAGACATTGGCGCCCCATAGCTTGGTGTGGTGGGCTAAAGAAAGACCGGTTCTACCTGCGCATGCGCTTTTATCTTGGGGCAGGAACCATTCATAGGGTTCGAGACCAATCATACAGTCCGCGTTCTCTGGCGGAGTTCCACTATCATCTGGTCCCGAGTACACACAAATGTGTCGGTAGTCCTACAAGTGAGAAGCTTATTGGCCTTTACAGCTCAGGCCGGAGGGAGAATTGTGAAGGAGGTCTCTGATGCTTTCGTTGAGACCACAAGTAGCCTGATTATGGAAGTCATAGCAGTAAGTAAAGCAATAATATGGATCGAGACACAGACATTCACAAGGGCATGTTTCCGTAGCGACCGGAAGAACCATTGAGATGGGGTAGATCCGAAGAGAGTGGTTGCTGTCTCTGGAGCGGTCTCAGCTGGCAAAGATTAGTTTCATCTTCGTGCCAGGACATGCGGGAGTGCAAGGAAATGAGCGGACTGACAAACTCGCAGGTAAGGCTATTGTGGAGGGCGGACACGCCATGGACCAGGCTGACATTCTGAATGCTCTACTATAAGAAGTAAGATATTTTCGACAACTAAGTGATGACTGTGAATCTACACCCATGGCTAGACTGTGAGAACAGCACATTAAAAGACACAGCCGGCAAAGAAGAATGAAGAGATTCTACGGAACATCAAAGCGGAGAGAGAGAAATGCTAAAAAGAGAACTAACCCAAAGCAAACCAGCTGAAGCCAAGGAAACGATCACAGAACAGCCGCAAGATGAAACCCTACAAAAGGCCGATACGATACAGAACTTCTACACGCCACCTGGGTCCAACAGGAAACAAGTATACCACGAGACCACTGGAGAAATCATAGGGCAGAAGAGTGACGGCGGCACAGAGTACCCTGCTCCAATGACAAAGGAGGAATTTCTAGCGTTGGGTAGAATGAATGAAGTTGAGCTAGCAGAATGGGAGAGGAAAGAAGAAAGCAGATCACTCGAAATGGACAAGCGGCGCGAAAGAATCAACAGGGAGAGGAAAGAGATATTGCGCAAACAAGAAATGGAAAGCGCCGAGAAGCTCCTACGTAAAATACACAAAAATGAAGGAACAAAACAAATAAAAAGTCCTTTTAAGGACTGCAACCTTCCACGCCAGAGGAACCAGCAGCCTTCCCCAACAACAGACACCACCAGAGGAGACAGGTCCTTTAAAGGACTGCAGCCAGTCAAGTCAGACGAACCAGGAGCCTGCACCAACAAAGAAAACCACAAGAACAGACGAGCACAAAGGATAGCCGCCGACCGACCCCTCAGATGACGTCACAAACACAAACCAACATAACCAGTCCGAGATAGGACTCACAAGACAAGAATTATGGTGAATGAACCCACAAAAACCACGGACCTCAACAATAACCACAGCTGATGAAGCAGGTTAAACGAGGCCGAATTTGGAATTTTTGTTTTTGAAAATTGGAATTGGAATTGGAGCAAGAACACTAGGCAGGAAGCTAAACAAGATTAATAAAGCAACACAGAACTGGTGTCGTTAAAAGCTACACGCTGCGGGATTTGTTGAGGAGGGGATCCGAGCACTTTATGGACTGAATGGTTCGATGTGCAATGAGGATGATCTGTCGACTAACTATCTCTGAAATTGCATTTGTATCCAGTTTTATTGGGGTGGATCGATGTGACTGTTGGGAACACGTAACTCCCAGCACTGCTGGTGATTGAACAAGCACTACACTCTTGGCTGATAAGTGCACTGGCCACTATGCTATACTGGTTCTAATATCATAGTATACTGATAAGAATTTCGGATGTTTCTTCCGCCGTTGACTGAACTATTATTAACGACAATTCACTGTCCCTTACTGACAATTTTATTCATCGGGAATAATGTAAAAATAAAAAAAAAACATATTCTGTCTTTACATATCATCAGCATCGCCTTGTGCTTTGTCAACTGGCATGGACGATCATGCCTCTCCACAACGTCGGTATTTTAGCATTAGGTTTTCACACTTTCCGTTTCTCTCTTTTTTCACACGCTCTTTCTCTCTCTTTCACACATTTTTTCTCTCTAAATTTCTCTCTTGCTTACATTCTCTCTTTCTCTCACTTTCCCACTCTCTCTTTCACTCTTTCTTTCTCTTTCCCACCCTTTCATTCTCTCTCTCTCTCTCTCTCTCTCTCTCTCTCTCTCTCTCTCTTTCTTTCTTTCTTACACTCATTTCCCCACCCTCTTTCATTCTCTCTTTCTCTCTGTTTCACACTCCCTCTTTCTCTCCCTCATTTTATCTGTTGCTCTCTCTTTCTTTCTTTCTTTCTCTCTCTCTGTTTCTCACTGCCTCTCGCTTATCGTTCTCCTCAATTCAGCAGTAGTAGAATCTCACAGCGAATCAAATACAGCACCAAAATACACTCACAAGCTATCCAAACACCGTCTCAGTACAAGGCCACGTGCACCTTCTTAATCCTAGAAATTCGCATATCCTTTACAGGCCAGCTACCTGGCCGAGGGGTTAACAGCTTTCTCCATTAACCCAGAATACTCTCGTGGTCGACGTGAGCGGACGATAATTAGAAGTGGTTCGAGCCACGCCAGTGACTTATGAGAGTATGGAGCCGGTCGCTCAGAAAGTTGTGGCGTTCTGAAGAGCGTAATCCAGCCTAGGAATCAACATACAGCTGAAAGATGCTGGTGTTGACCGCAATATCCTGAAACAGGATGGAAACGCCCAAAAATAAAAAAAAATCCTTTACAGGACATTGCTGTCAACAGCAGCATCTTTCAGCTGTCTGTTGATTTCTTGGCAAGACGCTCAGTAGTTTGCCATTGCTTTCTGAGCGGCCAGCTCAGTTATCCCGCAAGTCACCAGCGGGGGTCGAACCGCTTCCAGCTCTCGCCCGCTACGAGACTCTGCGTGATAACGGGATTACGGAGAAAGTTTTGTAACACCTCGGCCAGAGAGACCGGCTAATCATAGTATGCTAAGCAATATTTATCATGTTCTGAGGTTTATTGTCTTTAGCCTTATTACAAATTATTATACAGTATACATAATTAATATTCATTAGCCATGTGGTGTTGATGTCTGTACATGTCCCATGCGTTTACAGTGCAAATATTATTATTATTTCTCTCTCTCTCTCTCTCTCTCTCTCTCTCTCTCTCTCTCTCTCTCTCTCTCTCTCTCTCTCTAATAACATGAACACATGTACATCACTGTAGAGTGGGTGAGAGTGGGTAGAGTGGGTGAGAGAATTAGAGAGTATGAGTGAGTGAGAGAGAGAAAGAGAGAGAGAGAGAGAGAGAGAGAGAGAGAGAGAGAGAGAGAGAGGAGAAGAGAGAGAGAGAGAGAGAGAGAGTTGAATTGCATCACTAATTTTTAAGTTACAAAATGCATATGTACAATTTTTCTCCATTTTCTTTACACTTTTACGAAAATGCTCACGACAATCGTCACTGTATGTGTGTGTAAAGTGTGGGAGTTTGATCATAATAGTAGGTTGGGAGATGGGGGGATGTGTGTGTGTGTGGGTGGGTGGGGTGGGATTGTGTGGGTGGGTGGGGGGTTTGTGTGTGGATACGTGAGGGATATATGGGTTGGCGTGGAGATGTGTGTGTGGGTGGGGATGTGTGTTTGGCTAGGTGGTTGTGGGTGAGTGGGTGGTGGAGGATATGTTGGTAGATGATTGATGGTGGGTTATGGGATGGGTGGGGTATATGTATGGGTGGGGAGATGTGGGTGTGGGGATATGTGGTGGGTGGGAGATGTGTGCAGGTGGGGGTGGTTGTGGGTTTGGGGGTGTGGGTGAGGGATGTGTCTGGGTGTGGGATGTTTGGGTGGATGGGTGGGGAGTGTGTGTGGGAATGTGTGCTTAGATGGGTGGTTAGGGTGTGTGAGTGTGGGTGGGTAGATAGGAGATGTATGTGTTGATGAGTGGGTAAGAGATGTGTGGGTGTTAGTGGTTGAGGGATAAGTACGTGTGTCTAGGGATGTGTGAGGGGATGAGTGTATGAGTTGGGGATGTGTGCGTGGGTTGTGTGTGTGCGTGGATGGGAGGTGTGTGTTTGTGAATGGGGGATGTGTTGGTGGGTGGGGATGTGTGTGAGGGATGTGTGTATGGGTGGGGAGATTGTGCGTGGGTGGGGATGTGTGTGTATATGGGTAGGGGTGTGTGGTTAAGGGATTTGTGGCTGGGGGATGGGTGGATGGAGGATGTGTGGTTGGGTAGAGGATGTGTGGGTGGGTGATTGTATATGAGTAAGGGTGTGTGGTTAAGGGATGTTTGGTTGGGGGATGGGTGGGTAGAGGATGTGTGGGTAGGTAGAGGATATGTGGGTGGGTGAGTGTGTGCAGGTTAGGAGATGGTGGGGGATGTTTGTAGGTGTGGGCTCGGAATCTGTGAGTGGACTGGGGGAGATGGGAGATTATGTGGGTGGGTGCGGAATTTGTGTGTGGGTAGGTGCGGTATATGTGAGTTGACGGGGAGATGTGTGTGTGGTTGAGGAATATGTGTTTGGCTGAGTGGGTGGAGGTGTGTGGGTGGAGGAGGATATGTGGGTGAGTGATTGTTGGTGGGTAATGGGACGGGTAGAGGATATGTGAGTGGGTGGGGAGATGTGTGTAGGTGGGGGATGTGTGGGTTATTGAATGTATGTGTGCTTGGGGTGTGGGTGGATGGGATGTTTGGTGGGTGAGAGGTGTGTGTGGGTGGGGAGATGTGTAGGTGTAGGGATGTGGTGGATGGGTGGGGGAATGTATGTGTGTGTGGGTTATGTGTGTGGATTGGGTGGGGGAGTTGGAGTGAATGGGGGATGTGTGGGTGGGTGGTGGATGTGTCTCATAACATAGTAATATGCATTGTTTATGTTTACAAAATTCATGTGACAATGTTTTTTCCTATGCACTGTTGATGAAAGAAAGATGAGTGAATGGAAGGGCCGAATGTAAGACGGGCCTGCGTGCCCAATTTGTTACCCTTTGAAAATAAAGTCTGTTCGTTCGTTCGTTCGTTCTCTCTCTCTCTCTCTCTCTCTCTCTCTCTCTCTCTCTCTCTCTCTCTCTCTCTCTCTCTCTCTCTCTCTTATTATTATTATTATTATTATTATTATTATTATTATTGTCGCTGTTCAATCATCTCATCTCATCATGTTCCTCTTGTACCTTGCGGTGTCGAGGTGAAGTATAAACTTCGTGAGAGTGCCCGGTTATGGGCTTCGTATATCGACATTCCCATGGATTCTGTTATTCCCTCCGTCCAACGTTTACGTGGTCGGCCTCTTCCTCTGTTTCCATCTGGTCTGTACATCATTGCTTGTTGTGGCATGCTGTTGACTGGTAAGCCTACTTGCATGGCCAAACCATTTGACTTGCTGCTTTCTAATAAAATCTAGAGCAGCTTTAACCCCCACTTTAGTCCTGATTTCTTCATTTCTGATCTTATCTCTTCTTGATACGTTGAGTATTCTTCTCAGGAACCTCATTTCTGTTGTTGTGATTTTTCTTTTCTCTTTTTCTGTCATTGTCCAGGTTTGGCATTGGTAGCACAGAGTTGGTAGGAAGATTGTGTTGTAAAGTGCTTTCTTAGTAGTTATTGATACATGTTTGTTCTTTAGTATTGGTGCCATTTGTCCAATGAGTTGATTTGCCTTATTGCACCTATTTTCGATCTCGTCTTCTGATCTGCCATTTGATGATATTATACTTCCTAGGTACTTGAAGCTCTTTACTTGTTTCAAGGGATGTTCGTTTAGGTGAATTGTTGCTGTTTGTTCTTCTTTAGTTATAGTCATTACCTCTGTTTTGCTTGTGCTAATGTTCATGTTATGTTCCCTACACATTTCGTTTAGACTATTCATGCGGTCTTGTAATTCAGCTTCTGATTTTGCTATTAGTGCTTGGTCGTCCGCAAACAGGAGTTCTCTAATGGTTAGATTTGCAGATGGTTCTTCTTCTGTGTTCTCGTCATGCGGTATTCTTGCTGTCTCTGCTTGGCTGGTTTCTTTACATATGTTGTCTATATATGTTATGAACAAGAGAGGGGACAGGACACAACCCTGTCGTACTCCAGATCTTATGGTGAAGGGTTCTGAGTGTCCTCCAGTTGCTCTCACTATGCATTCACTGTTGTTGTATAAACTTCTACATAGGTTTGTTAGATGTGTACTCACTCCATATTGTTTAAGGATTTCCCACAGCTTGTTTCTATCTACCCTATCAAATGCCTTTTCTTGGTCGACAAAGGCTAAGTAGAGTGTTTCATTGAATTCGATTGATTTTTCTATAAGTTGTCTAAGAGCAAAAATGTTCAATAACAACACAATAAGGGATTTTTTTTTTTTAATGTGGCATATCCCTTACAGGACGTTGTACTCAACACCACCATCTTTCAGCTGCTGTTGATGTACTAGGCAATAATATGCTTCAGTAGTTTACCATTGCTTTCTGAGCGACCGGCCCACATACCCCCGTAAGTAAGCAACGCGGCGCGACCCGCTACCGAATCTCCCACAGCTGCGTTACTCACGAGAATATACTGGATTACGGAGAAAGACGTAAACACCTACGCCGGGGAGACAGCTAATAAGGCAGTGGTTCTCAACCGATGGGGAATTCCCCCCAGCGGGGAATTTTAGTGTTTCCAAAAGGGGGGGGGGGGGGAATGAAGACCATTTCAAGATCGCGTTAATACAGGAACCGATTACTTGATATTGTTTTTCCCTTCATACTGTACAGTTAAGCACGTCTCATTCTTCTAAAATTCATTTTATAAAGTCAGTAGACCCACAAATCATGTTTTATGTCGATGTCTAGACTTGTTTTAGTATGTGTTATTAAATTTACCTTACATTTTTACGTATACTGTATAGGTGTGGGGGGATTTTTAGATAGGAAATATGAAAGGGGGGGGAATGACGTTCTGAAAATACGGTGAAGGGGGGGGGGGGGCACAGGCCAAATTTTTTATAGGAAAGGGGGGGGGGGAGGGAATGACGTTCCGAAAATATGGTGAAGGGGGCACGGGCCAAAAAAGGTTGAGAACCACTGTAATGAAGGGATGTGTCAATGAAATAATGTATGAGAGGCGTGGGATAAGACGGGTGAAATGTCGTGCTAAAATCATAAAACTTTGAACATTAAGTTCGCAGGTTATCTCTCTCTCTCTCTCTCTCTCTCTCTCTCTCTCTCTCTCTCTCTCTCTCTCTCTCTCTCTCTCTCTCTCTCTCTCTCTCTCTCTCTCTCTCTCTCGCTTTCTCTCCTTTTCTTACATTAGTTTCCGCTATTTATTTCGCTCTGTCTCTTTCTTTTTTTACTACCACCTCCCATATCCTCTCTCTCTCTCTCTCTCTCTCTCTCTCTCTTACTCTCTTTCTCTTTCTTTTCCTCTCTATATTTGCTTCTCCTTTTTCCTTTTGCCTATCCTTCTCGCTCTATCTCCATGTGCGGGTGGGTGTGTCGGGTTGTGTGTAGGAGGTGTGTTGGATGTTTGTGTGAGGGTTGGGAGATGGGTGGGGGATGTGTTTACGAGTGGTAGATATGTGTGTAGGTGGCCGATATATGGGTGTGGGGCGTGGGTGTGTGGGTGGGGGAATGTAGGGGTGGGTGCGGGGATAAAGGTGGTGGTCAGAGGGATGTATGTGTGGGTTGTGGGGGTGTGTGTTGGTGGGAGATGTATGAGTGGATGGCGGATGTGTGGATGGGTGGGGAGATGTACGTGTGGGTGGGAGATGTATGTGGGTAGTGGATGTGTGTGTGTGAGTGGGGATAGGTGTGTAGGGGGAAGGATTTGTATGTGGGTGGGTGGTGGATGTATGTGTGGGGGGATATGTGTGTGGGAGAGGGATTTGTGTGTGGGGGGGGGGAAGTGGGGTAGGCTGCGGGATGTGTGGGTTGGTAGAGTGTCGTTGGGGAATGTGTGTTTGGCTGGATGGTTGGGGTGTATGGGTATGGGAGGGTGGGTGGAGGATGTGTGGTGGGTGGGTGAGTGTGGGCTGGGGGATGGTGTGTGGGTGGAGACATGTGCGTGAATGGAGGGATGTGTGTGGGGTGTGTGGGTGGGGGATGGTTGGGTAGGTTGGGGTGTGTGGGTGGTTTTTGGGATATGTGGTGGGAAGGGGATATGTGGGTGGGCGGGGGTGTGTTTCATAACATTGTAATATGCATTGTTTATGTTCACAACATTCATTTTACAATGTTGTTTTCTTATGTGAATGTAACATGTACTATTGATGAACGAAAGATGAGTGATTGGAAGGGCTGAATGTAAGACGGGCCTGCGTGCCCAATGTGTAACCCTTTGAAAATAAAGATCAATCAATCAATCAATCAATCATTCAATCAAACCCTCTCTCTCTCTCTCTCTCTCTCTCTCTCTCTCTCTCTCTGTGTCTATGTCTCTACCCGTCTCTCTCTCTCTCTCTCTCTGCGTCTATGTCTCTACCCGTCTCTCTCTGCGTCTATGTCTCTACCCGTCTCTCTCTCTCTCTCTCTCTGCGTCTATGTCTCTACCCGTCTCTCTCTCTGCGTCTATGTCTCTACCCGTCTCTCTCTCTGCGTCTATGTCTCTACCCGTCTCTCTCTCTGCGTCTATGTCTCTACCCGTCTCTCTCTCTCTCTCTGCGTCTATGTCTCTACCCGTCTCTCTCTCTCTCTCTCTGCGGTCTATGTCTCTACCCGTCTCTCTCTCTCTCTCTGCGTTTATGTCTCTACCCGTCTCTCTCTCTCTGCGTCTATGTCTCTACCCGTCTTTCTCTCTCTCTCTGCGTCTATGTCTCTACCCTTCCTCTCTCTCCCTCTCTCTCTCTCTCTCTGCGTCTATGTCTCTACCCGTCTCTCTTTCTCTCTCTCTCTCTGCGTCTATGTCTCTACCCGTGTCTCTCTCTCTCTCTCTCTCTCTCTCTCTCTCTCTCCCTCCGTTAATCCTAACAGTTATCATATATGCTTCCATTTTCCTCTTCCCTTATTATTGCCACCCCTTTATGTCCTGTACAAAGGCCCCAGCTAAAATCTTCATGATATGGCATACATTTTACTAAACTAGTTATCAGTTCCCTTCCTCACTAGTGTTTCCATTTCCAAGTGGCAGCAATCAAGCAAGAAGGTATTGTCCCCATTCAAGTCACAGAGATAATACTTTTTCTTCTTCTTCTTCATCTTCTTCTTCTTCTTCTTCTTCTTCTTCTTCTTCTTCTTCTTCTTCTTCTTCTTCTTCTTCTTCTTCTTCTTCTTCTTCTTCTGCTTCTTCTTCTTCTTCTTCTTCTTCTTCTTCTTCTTCTTCTTCTTCTTCTTCTTCTTTAGCATTCCGAGCCATTGAGGTTCTTTGCTGCAGATACAATCCGTCTCCATTCGTCTCTCTGGGGACCTTCTCTTGCCAGTCGTTGATTCCAAGTGCTTGTAGGTCTGTATATATATTATCTCTCCACCGTCTTCTTGGTCTACCTCGGGGTCTACGGTCATTTATTTACCTGAGTGTAAGCGAGTTTTAGTTTCCCTATTATCTTCCATTCTTTCTATATGCCCCAGCCATTGTAGTCTATTAGCCTTCATGATACCAGTGATTAGCGGGGACTTAAACAGATCATAAATGTCTTTGTTACTTCTTCTTTTCCACTCTCCACTTTGTGTATCCCTAATGGGTCCAAAGATGCGTCTTAAAACTTTGTTTTCAAAGGTTTGTAGCAAGGCTTCGTCTCCTTTCGCTGTACTCCAGGTTTCAGAGCCATACAGCACAACTGGTCTGATCAGTGTTTTGTATATTGTGATCTTGGTGTTACGAGATAGCGCCTTTGATTTTAGTAGACGTTGTAGTGCATAGTATATCTTATTTCCAGAAATGATTCTAGTTTGTATTTCTTCCCTTATGATGTTGGAGCAGTTGAAGATTGTACCGAGGTATTTGTGTTTCCGTTCTTTTAATGGTCATATTATCTATTTGTATGTGGCCAGAGTTTTTAGCCATTCCTTCTCATGAAATTACCATATATTCTGTCTTATCTTGGTTGATAAATACAACTTAGTTTAAAACAGTCGCACGTTGCCCCCAAAGCCTAGCCCTACTTGTCACTAAGCTACTCACGTGTTTCAATCCAGATAAATATTAGCCCCAACAATTTCAAACATAAATAACATTTATACGTTCACAAAAAAATAACCGTTAGCCCTAAATTATCCCAAAATGTAATCGAAACCGTCAACAGAATAGATTCTTGCATCTCTGTCATCAGATGTGTGTGTATGTTTCAATCTGTCATCGTTTATTTTACACAAATTCGGATCTCCTGCTTGGAATTATCATTCTATTGCTCTTTGAAACACGGGGATGTTTTAATTAAAATTGAAAAAGCCGGGACCTCAGGCGTGTTTGGCAATTTATTCTAACACACGACAAGTAATGCGATAGGATCTCATTACCCAAGCTTCATTTACATTGCTATTTTTCCTGCCCGCTATTTTGTTTGGGGGTTATAAAACATATTTACATTGAAAAGAAACATGAACAGAAGAAACATGATACCGGAAAGTAGTGAAGGAAAATGGGTGTTGAAATCGAAAGGGAAAAGCTGTTGGAGATGATGAATTACGTTTATGGATTTTGTAGTGAATTCTATTCAGAATCTGAGTAATTCAATTACAGATGCTGGGAATTGGGGAAGGGGGATTGAAACTGTGTTTGCGACCTACACAAATTGTATATAATCAAAGAGCAAATATTAATGCCGCGTAGTGTACTCTAGGTATCAATTTCCGGATCCCGATGTTGTAACGGATTATAGAGTCAGATTTGTGCGAAACAACTGGTCTGGTGCGTTAGGGTGCGTGTTTGTGCATGGGTGTGTACATGCATATGACCGTATGCGGTTATTTGTGTGAGCGCGCATATGTGTATGGGTGATTGTGTTTGCCGGTTTATGTGTGTGTGTGTGCGAATAATTATGTAGATGTGCTTGTTTCGACATGTGTGCACGTCGGCATGTATGCGCGCGTGTGTGTGTGTGTGTGTGTGTGTGTGTGTGTGTGTGTGTGTGTGTGTGTGTGCATATATATATATATATATATATATATATATATATATATATATATATATATATATATATATATATATATATATATATATATATATATATATATTTTCATTGGCACCTTTCCGTCTTGACAGACGATAGTTTGGTACATTGTGCTTCAAAAAGGCTTAATAACTACGACCCATGGCGGTGGCGAGTGTGGCTGGTAAGGCCAATTCTTGCTGCAAATGTTTTTAGATGCATATGAAAACATGGTCATTTCCACCATTGTGCACCATCTTACGTCTCTCACTCTCTGTGTGTGCTTTATCTGCAATCATTTTCTCTTTTGTCTTTATTCCATTTCTGATGTTTGCCCTCCTTGCACCACGTTCAGCGGCGACTTGCTCCCAATGTGCATTATCTAAGAGGAAGAAGTATGCATTTATTTTATTATTGCAGGGACGTGTGTGTTGATGTGTATATATGTGTGTATTTGTGTTTGTGCGCAAGAAGACACAGGTTATGGTCGTCACTAGGAAGAACGAAGTACCACAATGTTATATACAAGTAAATGGGAAAATTCTTCAACAAGTGAATCGGTACAATTATCTCGGAACAGTCATAACATCTGATGGGAGATGCCTTGAAGAGATTAGAACAAGAATCGCCATGGCGAAAGTAGCCTTTAGCAAGATGAAAAACATTCTGACCAATAAAAAGATGTCAACTGAAACGAGTAAAAAGAGTGTTGAGGCTATACATAGAGCCTGTTCTTTTGTTTGGATGTGAAACCTGGACAATGTGCAGTCAAGCTGAAAAACATCTGATGGCTGCAGAAATGTGGTTTCTGACGAAAATGCAAAGAATATCATGGACAGATAGAAAAACCAATGACCAAGTACTACAGGAGACAAATGAAACTCGTAAATTGATTAGAGAAATTAGACGTAGACAGTCAAAACTTTTTGGACATGTTATGAGAAGAAATGGATTGGAGAACTTGGTGACAACTGGCAATATCGAAGGGAACAGACCAAGAGGAAGACCGAGAGGAAAATACCTAGATGGCCTGGCCACATGGCATGGACGAGACAGGAACACTGAGCTGATCCACGACTCTGGTGATCGAGTGAAATGGCGAGTCATGACCGCCCACGCTTACCGGCATGGCACATGATTGATTGATTAATAAGAGTTTTCTTATCATTCTTTTGACCTCTATTCCCCAATGGGGCATAGGTCCTCCACCAACTCACTCTATTCTCCCCCCCCCCCCCCCCCCCCCTTTTCCTCTCCGGTAGCCATCTTTAGCTATCCAATGCAGCTCAATCCATGTCTTTTCCATATTCTCTATACCTGTTTCTATTTGTGTTGAGTTTTAGAACGTCCTTTATTCCTACTTCTGTTCTCGGTGAGTTTTTAGATCTTCCTTTATTTCTTTTACCCAGTTTGTTCCAGACTAAGGCCTCTCTAGTTATTTTGTGGTCTTCTTAATGTATGGAATATCAATAACGAGCGTCTGCTCGTCACTTCTAGAAGAAGAAGAAGAAGAAGAAGAAGAAAGAAGAAGAAGAAGAAGAAGAAGAAGAAGAAGAAGAAGAAGAAGAAGAAGAAGAAGAAGAAGAAGAAGAAGAAGAAGAAGAAAGAGTATACATGTATTTAATGATTGCATGGATCTGTGTGTTGATGTGTGATTGTCTGTGAATGGCGGAGATACCGAATATCTACCTTTCACAGTAGTAGGATTGAAGTCTGGTCCCTTTCTGCTATGTGCAGGCTGAAAAACAAACGAGCCAGTTCTTCTAACAACAAATGAAAACTGCACTGATTTGAGAAATTAGATGTCAAAAAGCATAAGGAAGGACCCATATTCTCGCCTGCTACATTGTATGGGCATGTCATGAGAAAAGGAAAGATTGAATATGTCGGCACAACAGGAAAGTCGAAGGGAAGGAGAATCAGAGGAGACGAGGATAGAAGATGCTGGACAATTTGACTATATCATGGCATGGAGGAACAATGATATCAAAATGGACTGGCAACAAAAGAGACAGGAGGCTGTGGACTGGCATGATCACCATCGTCACACGGCATTGACTATATTTTGAACATACGGTACTATGCTCATATTTTATAGATCAGTTGGCTTTACAGAAGTGATGCTGTCAAAATCAGGCCGCTTTCCCTTCCCGAGTCATATCCTGGTAGCCATTCTGGATGGGTCGACGTGGGAGCCCAGATCAATGTTACAAACATTGTGCCAATTGGTCTAAACACATAGTGCCAACCGGTATAAATAATATAGTGCCAATTGATCTAAAACATAGTGTCAATTGGTCTAAAAACATAGTGTCAATTGGTCTAAAAACATAGTGTCAATTGGTCTAAAATAATATAGGTCTTCAACCATACACCCAGTGAGCTGTAAGACGTCTTTACTTTACTTTACTTTACTTTACTTTACTTTACTTTACTTTGCTTTACTTTACTTTACTTTACTTTGCTTTGCTTTGCTTTACATTACTCTACTTTACATACTTGCACTCCAGTAAGTAATGCTGTATAGTACTATTATTCTGGCAATCAACAGTTTGGATCTTCCATGAACACATTTAGGAGGGACGGTATGAAAGAAATGTACCATGTTTTTTACCCCCAGAAACTACTTGTTCAAAAAGAGTGAAATTTACAAAACAATGTATATGAACATTTCCTCATAACGCAGTATTTGTCTGCATATTCCTCATCAACTTGTACAGGCCTTACGCTAGGGCGAAGCAAGTACATGCCTTGCTTGTGCTAGGTTTTGACCTGCTCATGTAGACATTTCTTCACTTTATGAATAATCATACAGCTCCAACTCCGTCTGTTCATTGTCTGAAGCATGAACTTTCTGAGTCCAGCGACTGACGCTTTGAAGTGTACATCATTGCTTGTTTCTATTTTATTAGTCGCTGAGATAAAAACATATGGTGCATTACTTTCTGAACTACCCAATTTCTAGTTGTCGTTGTCTCAGACATAATTAATTGCACAGACGTTTTAGTTTTCTCTATTGATTTACACTGACTAATGTAACATCCGTGTAAATGGTAAATACTTCATCGGGTGAATCGGTGCAACTATCTTAGAACGGTCGCAACATCTAATGGAAGGTGCCTTAGAAATATTAGAATAAGAATCGCCGTGGCAAAAGTAATTATTTTGCAAGTTGAAAAAATTACTCACATTTTGTCAATTGCATTGAGAAAAACAATGTGAAAATGTTGTGTAGAAACGATACGGTTGTATGATTGTGAATAATGAACAATAAGTAGACACAGTAAAACAAAATATAAAGGACCCTTGTACACGGCTTTAACAGCATTGGGCATGTAGGGCTAGGCCCAAACTGTAATAGAGCATGGGCGCTCGGCGGGTGATATAGTCATTGGGCTTGTAGGGCTAGACCCAAACTGTAATAGAGCATGGCCGCTCGGCGGGTGATATAGTCATTGGGCTTGTAGGGCTAGACCCAAACTGTAATAGAGCATGGCCGCTCGGCGGGTGATATAGTCAATGGGCTTGTAGGGCTAGACCCAAACTGTAATAGAGCATGGCCGCTCGGCGGGTGATATAGTCATTGGGCTTGTAGGGCTAGACCCAAACTGTAATAGAGCATGGGCGCTCGGCGGGTGATATAGTCATTGGGCTTGTAGGGCTAGACCCATATTGTAATAGAGCATGGGCGCTCGGCGGGTGATATAGTCATTGGGCTTGTAGGGCTAGACCCATACTGTAATAGAGCATGGGCGCTCGGCGGGTGATATGGTCATTGGGCTTGTAGGGCTAGACCCATACTGTAATAGAGCATGGGCGCTCGGTGGGTGATATAGTCATTGATCTTGTAGGGCTAGACCCAAACATTAATAGAGCATGGGCGCTCGGCGGGGGATATAGTCATTGGGCTTGTAGGGCTAGACCCATACTGTAATAGAGCATGGGCGCTCGGCGGGTGATATAGTCATTGGGCTTGTAGGGCTAGACCCATACTGTAATAGAGCATGGGCGCTCGGCGGGTGATATGGTCATTGGGCTTGTAGGGCTAGACCCATACTGTAATAGAGCATGGGCGCTCGGCGGGTGATATAGTCATTGGGCTTGTAGGGCTAGACCCATACTGTAATAGAGCATGGGCGCTCGGTGGGTGATATAGTCATTGGGCTTGTAGGGCTAGACCCATACTGTAATAGAGCATGGGCGCTCGGCGGGTGATATAGTCATTGGGCTTGTAGGGCTAGACCCAAACTGTAATAGAGCATGGGCGCTCGGCGGGTGATATAGTCATTGGGCTTGTAGGGCTAGACCCATACTGTAATAGAGCATGGGCGCTCGGCGGGTGATATGGTCATTGGGCTTGTAGGGCTAGACCCATACTGTAATAGAGCATGGGACGCTCGGCGGGTGATATAGGTCATTGGGCTTGTCGGGCTAGACCCATACTGTAATAGAGTATGGGCGCTCGGCGGGTGATATGGTCATTGGGCTTGTAGGGCTAGACCCAAACTGTAATAGAGCATGGGCGCTCGGCGGGTGATATAGTCATTGGGCTTGTAGGGCTAGACCCATACTGTAATAGAGCATGGGCGCTCGGCGGGTGATATAGTCATTGGGCTTGTAGGGCTTGACCCAAACTGTAATAGAGCATGGGCGCTCGGCGGGTGATATAGTCATTGGGCTTGTAGGGCTAGACCCATACTGTAATAGAGCATGGGCGCTCGGCGGGTGATATGGTCATTGGGCTTGTAGGGCTAGACCCAAACTGTAATAGAGCATGGGCGCTCGGCGGGTGATATAGTCATTGGGCTTGTAGGGCTAGACCCAAACTGTAATAGAGCATGGGCGCTCGGCGGGTGATATGGTCATTGGGCTTGTAGGGCTAGACCCAAACTGTAATAGAGCATGGGCGCTCGGCGGGTGATATGGTCATTGATCTTGTAGGGCTAGACCCAAACTGTAATAGAGCATGGGCGCTCGGCGGGTGATATAATCATTGGGCTTGTAGGGCTAGACCCAAACTGTAATAGAGCATGGGCGCTCGGCGGGTGATATAGTCATTGGGCTTGTAGGGCTAGACCCAAACTGTAATAGAGCATGGGCGCTCGGCGGGTGATATGGTCATTGGGCTTGTAGGGCTAGACCCATACTGTAATAGAGCATGGGCGCTCGGCGGGTGAAAAAGGTCATTGGGCTTGTAGGGCTAGACCCATACTGTAATAAAACATGGGCGCTCGGCGGGTGATATAGTCATTGGGCTTGTAGGGCTAGACCCATACTGTAATAGAGCATGGCGCGCTCGGCGGGTGATATGGTCATTGGGGCTTGTAGGCTAGACCCAAACTGTAATAGAGCATGGGCGGCTCGGCGGCGTGATATAGTCATTGATTCTTGTAGGGCTAGACCACAAACTGTAATAGAGCCATGGGCGCCTGGCGGGCTGATATAGTCATTGGGCTTGTAGGCTAGACCCATACTGCAATAAGAGCATGGGCGCTCGGCGGGTGATATAGTCATTGGGCTGTGTTAGGGCATAGACCCATACTGCAATAGAGCATGGGCGCTCAGGCGGAGTGATCATAGGTCCTTGGGCTTGTCAGGGCTTAGACCCAAACTGTAATAGAGCATGGGCTCTCGGCGGGTGATTATCGTCATTGCTATCTTGTAGGGCTAGACCCAAAACTGTAATAGAGCATGGGCGTTTCGGCGAGGTGATATAGTCATTGGGCTTGTAGGGCTAGAACCCCAAACTGTAATAGAGCATGGGCGCTCGGCGGGTGATATAGTGATTGGGATTGTAGGGCTAGACCCAAACTGTAATAGAGCATGGGCGCTCGCGGGGTGATATGTGTCATTGGGCTTGTAGGGCTAGACCCCAACTGTAATAGAGCATGGGCGCTCGGCGGGTGATATAGTCATTGGGCTTGTAGGGCTAGACCCCAAACTGTAATAGAGCAACGTCGCTCGGCGGGTGATATTGTCATTGGGCTTGTAGGGCTAGACCCAAACTGTAATAGAGCATGGGCGCTCGGCGGGTTATATGGTCATTGATCTTGTAGGGCTAGACCCAAACTGTAATAGAGCATGGGCGCTCGGCGGGTGATATAGTCATTGGGCTTGTAGGGCTAGACCCAAACTGTAATAGAGCATGGGCGCTCGGCGGGTGATATAGTCATTGGGCTTGTAGGGCTAGACCCAAACTGTAATAGAGCATGGGCGTTCGGCGGGTGATATGGTCATTGGGCTTGTAGGGCTAGACCCAAACTGTAATAGAGCATGGGCGCTCGGCGGGTGATATGGTCATTGGGCTTGTAGGGCTAGACCAATACTGTAATAGAGCATGGGCGCTCGGCGGGTGATATAGTCATTGGGCTTGTAGGGCTAGACCCATACTGTAATAGAGCATGGGCGCTCAGTGGGTGATATAGTCATTGATCTTGTAGGGCTAGACCCAAACTGTAATAGAGTATGGGCGCTCGGCGGGTGATATGGCCAGTACCACACCGACCAACTTTACTTGCCGAGACATATCGTGGTACTCTTCTTAGATTAGAATAGTGACCGCGTGTGTTATCCTCGCCAATTATACAGAGTTTGTGTACAGTGCTGAGATTCTCATAGTGTAATTTATGTGGTGATAATAAAGTGTTTATTTAATCCTTCATAAGCCAAGTCGATGATTGTCTATTTAGCTGGACGATAGGCCTGGCCAGTGAAGGAACATTTGTAGAATATCTAGCGTGTCCAGCGTTGGCGAAAGCGTGTTCCTTCAACGCGACGCTTGACATATGTTTAGGCCATCGTATGTGATGTGACCCAAAGATGAGAGTGGTAAATTATGTTGCGTGTTTTTTGCAGGACAATGCAATCAACCCCAACTCCATTTTTTAGGCAATTTTAAATTAATAGGTTTGCCACTTCTTTCTGAACATGAAGTCAAAGTTGAACTCAAACTAACATGTGTAAGGGTTGAACCCCCATATACCGTCGTCAGAGAACCGGAAGTTTAAGCGCAAGCGCATTAAGACCAGCACCCACATAGAACCCATATGAGAGTGTTAAGAATGTATATTAGTGACGTACATGAATGAGTACATGCAAGACAAAATCTGTTTGGACTGGGAGAAACAAAAGTAGATTGTTATAAACAAGAGAACGTTACCAGGGAAGTATGTCGTGGGACGAAATAAAGGGGAAACCACAAAAATACCACTATAAGGAGCGACACAAGGTATCTTAGAAATGTCTTTAAGAAATAGCTACTTAATAAGATCTAGTGTTTGTGGAGGGTCGTATTCCTTGCACACACCTGAATAAATGTTCGACTCTCCTCCCATAGATCCCACAATGAGAATCTCAGCGCAGGACATGCACTCTGAGGCACTAGGCATGATCCAAACCTGCTCTCTTCGATTTCCAGGTGCCGAGTCGCCAAAGTTCATCTCACTAGATCATCGTTGCAGGCAATTAACAAACTTGGTACACCTCAAAGATCACTGAACTACTACGACAACCCACTATACGTATAGTATATCTTAAAGAATACATGTTTGCTTCTGTCGTTATTTGAACTATTTAATATATAAATATTAAAGCAAGACCTCCACATTCGTGGTGTTATGTTTATTCACACGGGACTTCCTCATTGCAAAGTTCAACGGCCTTTCCTCCGAATCAACCTATTTATACAACTTGCATTGGATTGATTTATTAGCCAACCTATCGAACGATGCAATCACTCGCTAGACATAAACAATCTAAATTGTGTTTGATAAACACGCGCCAGTCAACGAAGTGTGAGTCAAGAATACAAATATGACGCCTTGAAGCACTAATGACCTTGAAATCATGAGAGAGCGATCGGAAGCACACACAAATAACGGTTTCTTACCTTACAGAAGGCTGTTGAGTTTAAACCAAAAAAAGTTTAAAAGTCGACAAGGTCGACTTCATTGCACCGGGTTTTATCCCAAATGGCTCGGTCTCTTTCCGCAGCGCGGAAAGCGTCGCACAAAGCACGAACTCCGTAGCTCTAGCGACGACCCACAGGTTGTTGAGTACAGTTCAATATTTAATTCGTAGAATAAAGAAACATCACTTTGAACATTTATTACATATAAAACAAACAGGACAGACATATTAAAGTCAAGTCTTAGTCAGATATGACTAAGCTACTGTCTGACAGTAGATGGTACTACCTGCTTTCTGTTAGCGCCGAATGTTGGCAGCGCTCACAAAACCCGACACTCAACATTGTGCCAACGACTTCTGGCTGAGGACTGCAATTCAGAACATTTAACGCCTTAACCTAGTACGAGGAAATGAAACATACAGACTAAATGTCATGGCAGGGCAGACCAGGCCCAAACCTTGGTCGGCAACTGGTCTAGAGTGGAAGCTCCGACAGGCCGACAGTTAGAGTATTGTTTTGCTGATCCGGCGGCTACTGCATCTTGTCTTGTTCCAGATATATAGATATTACATGTTCTCCGGAGTAAATTAGGCAGACCGAAAAAGGGATCATACTGCATTAGCAACACATGGTCTCTAAATTCAGCCCAGGCTTTGTGCTATTGAAAGGTATAACTCCATAGTACACACCATTGTCTGTCAAGACGGCAAAGTGCAAGTTGGTCACATAAATATGGAAGGCTATTAACATTAAGCAAGTAACAAACATTCATAAGCTTCAGCAATACTAAATTATACCGCCTGTGATTATTTCAGTTGTTTTTGTCATTTTCAGAAACAGAGAATGTAAAGTGCTCGATACCAGATTCGTCGTGTAATTTAATGTTAGTGGCATAATTCTTTGAGGATTAATACGCTGAACATATCCCTGCTCATATTCCCTTTTTGTATGTTGCTAATGTACACAAATATCTATCTCTCCAGTCTTAAACAAACTCACTGGTTTAGATAGTGCCAGTAATCGAATTCTTCGCTGGACTGCACCAGCCATTCGTGATTCCTTAACATTCATATATAATTATTGTCTGGCCAATGACTACTTTTCATCTGTAATTAGAATTGCTAAAGTTTATCGTCTACTTAAAAATAGCATATCGTGTGTATTTTTAGACTGATTTCTTTATTTTACTGGTTATCAAAGATATAAGAAAAACACTTACATAAAATAACATTACAGCATTTAACAACGATCTAATAATTGACAGTCAATAGGCAGTACTACCTGCTTTCTATTAGTGCTGCTTGTTGGGTGGTGCTTACCAAACATTGTACCATCGGCTTCGGGCGGAGGCAATTGGTTTAGGATGGAAGCTCCGACAAGCTCTCGCTGATCCGGCGGCTTCTGCAGCTTGTCTTGTTCCAGACGTCTTTTTGTTACCTTTCCTCCGGAATAAACTAGGTAGGCCGATCATGCTGCATTGGCAACACGTGGTTTCTAAATTCATCCCAGGCTTGCTACTATGGAGAGGTATAACTCCATTTTACACACTATCGTCTGTCAAGGCGGCACAGTGCCAGTCAACAATTGACAGTCAATCGGGATTTTGACCTAAATATCTAGTCAAACTGCTTTAATTAAAATGACTGATGTCTGACATTTTAAAAATTAGCAATTAATTAGTAAGTTAAAAAATAATGAAAACTAACGTTAATATGGCGAATTTAATAACATAATGTTTGTCTTTTTCTTTTTTTTGTTTGTTTGTCTTTTTTTTTTTTTTTTTTTTGCAATTTGTTACTGATCTTACTTTAGATATCATTATTATGTGTGATACATTTGCAAAGTATTGTAAATTAAAAGGGGCGTTTATTTGAAATATGTTTTATGTTCGTGCCGCACCGCGCGTAATTGCTTGCGTTGAACATGATCATGTCATAGTCATGTGATAAGTACTGACCAATGAATAACAAGAGCACTTGCTTATCGTCCCATGATGCATAGGTTCTGTTTCTGACCGTTGAGAAAATGGTTGGGTTGATCCAAAATCCCTCCAAAGAAGCTCAAAGAGCGGTGATTCAGTTTCTTTCATTCGAAGGATGTCGACCAGTGGGCATTCATCGAAGAATGCAGACAGAGTACGGTAACTAATGTGTGTCCAAGACAACAGTGACAGACTGGGCACGAATGTTTCCAAAAGGACGTCAGTTCACGACAGATCTTCGACGGCCGGGACAAGCACATATTGTTGCAACAGAAAAAAACCATCGCCAACATTGATGCAGCAGTACAGTTGAACCGTTGTCGAAGAATACGTTCGCTAGCGAAAGTATTTGATGTGTCAATTGGGACAATTCAAAAGGTTGTTTGTAAGAAACTGCAATATCGGAAGGTGTGTTCACAGTGGGTACCACGGATGTTGACCGACCACCAAAAATAGGAACGCATGGGATGGTGTTTAAGCCCCTTGCTGCGTTACAGAGTTGAGGGTGATGCATTTCTCTTCCGCATAGTGGCATGCGATGAATCATGGTGTCACCACTTTGAGCCGAGCAGCAAAAGAGAGAGCAAGCAATGGAAGCATGCTGGATCACCAAAAGCCAAACAATTCAAGTTACAGGTTTCCGCTGGTAAGGTTATACTGAGCTCATTTTTTCAACCATGAAGGGCTATTACTGGCCGACATTAAAGAACCTGGTGTCAATATCAACTCTACCCACTACTTGCAAACACTAGATAAGTTGCATAAAGCCATCAAGAATAAACGACCCGGCATGCTTTCTCGTGGTGTGATTCTGTTGCACGATAATGCTCGTCCGCATTTCGCAAAAATTGAGCAGGAAGTATTAGCAAGGAAGAAGTGGGAAATTCTGCAACATCCAGCCTATAGCCCTGATTTGTCACCATGTGATTTTCATTTGTTCAGACCTCTTAAAAAGGCTCTCAGGGGGCAACGATTTCACACAGATGCAGACCTAATGAACGCGGTAAACACTTGGTTCAGTGAGCAACCACAATCCTTTTTTGCAGACGGCATTGGCAGCCTACCTAAATAATGGGATGCTTGCCTGAATGCCTACGGCGACTTCTTCTGACCAACCCATGGTGCATAATTCATTAAAAATGAATGCTTTGTTTAATTCTACCACACCTGTTAATGTTTCTTTCATGCTTTTGTAATAAAGCCATTGGAACGGGTTTCAAATGAACCTCCCGCATACGAATTATACATAAGAACTGTAACGCATTGGGGCGCTCATTACAAAAAGAAACATAATCTTATTAAATTATCCAGTTATAACCATATCCAAATTAATATTAATACAAATAAATCATGCTAATATCAACCAGACAAAAGCTACAGACATTAGCTTATACCTATACACCATTTGAGCTCTACGTTGTCAAATTACCCCTAGTTAATGTAAATGAACATTTATCATTAGATCTTCCAATGATGGACATTTAAATTGAAGTTCCAGTGTTCATGTCCTTATCAAGAAAATATCGCAGCAAGATTATAAACCTGCTACCTTCAGCAATTACTAAAAATATTTAACATCACAACTGTTATTCCTTAGTTTGGGATGGTTGCTCACTGTTTAATATTAAACAACTATACTCTCAAGAACGAGCTCCACGCCAAGTTTCCGGCATAAAGCACACTGAAGTGCCCAGTTTCCGGCATAAAGCACACTGAAGCGCCCATTTCCGGCATAGAGCACACTGAAGCGCCCAGTTTCCGTCATAAAGCACACTGAAGCGCCCATTTCCGGCATAAAGCACAATGAAGCGCCCATTTCCGGCATAGAGCACACTGAAGCGCCCAGTTTCCGGCATAAAGCACACTGAAGTGCCCAGTTTCCGGCATAAAGCACACTGAAGCGCCCATTTCCGGCATAGAGCACACTGAAGCGCCCAGTTTCCGTCATAAAGCACACTGAAGCGCCCATTTCCGGCATAAAGCACAATGAAGCGCCCATTTCCGGCATAGAGCACACTGAAGCGCCCAGTTTCCGGCATAAAGCACACTGAAGTGCCCAGTTTCCGGCATAAAGCACATTGAAGCGCCCAGTTTCCGGCATAAAGCACACTGAAGTGCCCAGTTTCCGGCATAAAGCACATTGAAGCGCTCAGTTTCCGGCATAAAGTACACTGAAGCGCCCAGTTTCCGGCATAAAGCACACCGAAGCGCCCAGTTTCCGGCATAAAGCACACTGAAGCGACCATTTCCGGCATAAAGCACACTGAAGCACCCAGTTTCCGGCATAAAGCACACTGAAGCGCCCAGTTTCCGGCATAAAGCACACTGAAGCGCCCAGTTTCCGGCATAAAGCACACTGAAGCGCCCAGTTTCTGGCATAAAGCACACTGAAGCGTCCAGTTTCCGGCATAAAGCACATTGAAGCGTCCAGTTTCCGACATAAAGCACACTGAAGCGCCCAGTTTCCGGCATAAAGCACATTGAAGCGCCTAGTTTCCGGCATAAAGCACACTGAAACGCCCAGTTTCCGGCATAAAGCACACTGAAGCGCCTAGTTTCCGGCATAAAGCACATTGAAGCGCCCAGTTTCCGGCATAAAGCACACTGAAGTGCCCAGTTTCCGGCATAAAGCACACTGAAGCGCCCAGTTTCCGGCATAAAGCACACTGAAGCGCCCAGTTTCCGGCATAAAGCACACTGAAGCGCCCAGTTTCCGGCATAAAGCACACTGAAGCGTCCAGTTTCCGGCATAAAGCACACTGAAGTGCCCAGTTTCCGGCATAAAGCACATTGAAGCGCCTAGTTTCCGGCATAAAGCACACTGAAGCGCCCAGTTTCCGGCATAAAGCACACTGAAAGCAAACATGTATACCGCCACCTAAGGTTTTTATCACTTCTTAAACGTTTCTGTTTTAACACACATTCTCTGAACAGAATCTCTAAAAAAAAAAAATTCTCATTTTAGGTTTAGTAGCAATGCTGAACCGCGCTCCTTGGCAAAGGCGTTACGGACGCGGTTCGTAATTCCGCTACTTGTTAGAAACATAGTTGCCTTCGATTTGGCAGTAGACCGTGTCGCGATTTTTCGCGACCGTGCCGAGGGTTTTAACGTGATGGTATGGGAGCCGGTCGTTCAGAAAGCAATGATCGGCCTGCCTAGTTTACTCCAGAGGAAAGATAACACCAAGATGTCTGGAACAAGACAAGCCGCAGAAGCTTCCGGATCAGCGAAGCAATACTCTAACTGTCCGCCTGTCGAAGTTTCCACCCTAAACCAGTTTCCGACGAAGGTTAAAGGCCTGGTCTGTCCTGCAATGACATTTACTCTTTAGGTTGGATTTCTTCTTGTACTTCTTCTTGTGAGTGTTGGTGAGTTATGGGATTGGTGGGGGAATGTGTTTGTATGGGTGGGCGATGTGTCTAGGGGGGAGGATGAGGGTGGGTGATGGGTGGGTGGGTGTATATATGTGTGCCTGGGTGTGTGTGTGTGTGTGTGTGTGTGTGTGTGGGTTTGGGATGTGTGTGGGGGGATATGTGTGGGGGGAATTTGTGGTGGGTGTGGGATGTGTGGGTGGGGAATGTGTGGATGGGTGGGGGAATGTATGTGTGCATGGTGGTGTGTGTGGATGTTGTTGGGTGGAGAATGTGTGTGTGGATGGAGTATGTGTGGTTGGGTGGGGGTTGTCTCTCATAACATGGAATATGCATTGTTTATGTTTACAACATTCATTTGACAATGTTCTTTTCCTATGTGAATGTATTATACACTATTGATGGAAGGACCGAATGTAAGACAGGCCTGCGTGCCTAATTTGTTACCCTTTGAAAATAAAATACGTTCGTTCGTTCGGTCGTACTACTGAACGTAAACTTGCTAAGACATCAACAACAGCAGTGCTGTGAAAACAAAATCATAAACGCGAAATGTTAAGAAACATCTCCAATCCACATCATTATATATATATATATATATATATATATATATATATATATATACACACACACGAGCTGACCCGGCCCGGCTTCGCCCAGATCCTGGTGGAAATCATCTCATTTAATTCATATAAGTAGTCATATAAGTTCTCGTTCCCGTTACCGACTATCTGTCTGTCTGTCTGTCTGACTGTCTGTCTGTCTGTCTATCTGTCTGTCTGTCTGTCTGACCCGGCCCGGCTTCGCCCAGACCCTGATGGGGAGCATCTCATTTAATTCATATAAGTAGTCATATAAGTTCTCGTTCCCGTTACCGACTATCTGTCTGTCTGTCTGTCTGTCTGTCTGTCTGTCTGTCTGTCTGTCTGTCTATCTATCTATCTGTCTGTCTGTCTGACCCGGCCCAGCCCATGGTGGATAGCATCTCATTTAAATCATATAAGTAGTCATATAAGATCCCGTTCCCGACTATCTGTCTGTCTGTCTGTCTTGGCTAAATGGAGGAGGGAGGAGGAAGAGGGAGGTGGAGGAGGGAAGAGGAGGGAGGAGGAGGGAGGAGGAGGAGACAGGAGGAATAGGGAGGAATAGGAGGGAGGAGGAGGGATTAGGAGGAGGAGGGAGGAGTAGGGTGGAGGAGGAGGGAGGAGGAAGAGGGAGGAGGAGGGAGAAGGAGGGAGGAGGAGAACGCAGGAGGAGGAGGGAGGAGGAGGAGAGGGAGGAGGAGGGAGAGGGAGGAGGAGGGAGGAGGAGGAGAGAGTAGGAGGAGGGAGGAGGCGGAGGGAGAAGGAAGAGGGAGGAAGAGGGAGAGGAGGAGGGAGAAGGAGGAGGGAGGAGAGGAGGAGGAGGAGGGAAGAGGAGGAGGGGAGGAGGAGGAGGAGGAGGAAGAGGGAGGAGGAGGAATGTGAAGGGAGGAGGAGGGAGGAGGTATAGGGAGGAGGAGGAGGAGGAGGAGAGAGGAGGAGGAGAGAGGAGGAGGAGGGAGGAGGAGGATGAGGAGGAGGGAGGAGGAGGAAGAGGGAGGAGGAGGAATGTGAAGGGAGGAGGAGGGAGGAGGGTGGAGGAGGAGGAGGAGGAGGGTAGGAGGAGGAGGGAGGAGGAGGAAGAGGGAGGAGGAGGGAGGAGGAAGAGAGTGGAGGAGGGAGGAGGAGGGAGGAAGAGATAGGCGGAGAGAGGAGGAGGAGTAGGGAGGAATAGGAGGGAGAAGGAGGGAGGAGGAGGGATTAAGAGGAGGAGGGGGGAAAGAGGAGAAGGAGGAGGAGGGAGGAGGAGGGAGAAGGAGGAGGAACAGGGATGAGGAGGGAGGAGGAGGGAGGAGGAAGGAGGAGGAGGAGGGAGGAGGAGAGAGGAGGAGGGTGAAGGAGGAGGAGGAGGCAGGAGGAAGAGGGAGGAGGGGGAGGAGGAGGGAGAGGGAGGAGGGGGAGGAGGAAGAGGGAGGAGGGAGAAGGAGGAGGAGGGAGGAGGAGAACGCAGGAGGAGGAGGGAGGAGGAGGAGGGAGAGGGAGGAGGAGGAGGAGGAGAGAGGAGGAGGAGGGAGGAGGTGGAGGGAGAAGGAGGAGGGAGGAAGAGGTAGAAGGAGGAGGGAGGAGGGAGGAGGAGGAGGAGAAGGAGGAATGATGAGGAGGGAGGAGGAGGAAGAGGGATGTGGAGGAAGGAGGAGGAGGGAAGAGGAGGGAGGAGGTAGAGGGAGGAAAAGGGAGGAGGGAGGAGGAGAGAGGAGGAGGAGGGAGGAGGAGGAGAAGGGAGGAGGAGGGATGAGGAGAAGGGAGGAGGAGAGGGAGGAGGAGGGAGAAGGGAGGGGAGGAGGAGAGGAGAAGGAGGAGGAGGGAAGAGGAAGAGGGAGGAGGAAGAGGGAGGAAGGAAGAGGAGGGATTAGGAGGAGGATGGAGGTAGGTGGAGGAGGGAGAGGGAGGAGGGGGAGGGGAAGAGGAAGAGGGTAGGAGGAGGAGTGGAGAGGAGGAGGTAGAGGGAGGAGGAGGAGGGAGGAAAAGGGAGGAGGGAATAGGAGAGAGGAGGAGGAGGGAGGAGGTAGGAGGAGGAGGAAGAGGGAGGAGGAGGGAGTAGAAGGAAGGAGGAGGAAGGAGGAGGAAGAAGGAGGAGGAGGAAGAGGGATAAGGAGGATGGAGGAGGAAGAGGAGGGAGAGGGAGGAGGGGAGGAAGAGGGAGGAGGAGGAAGAGGAAGGAGGAAGAGGGAGGAGGAGGAGGGAGGAGGGAGAGGGAGGAATGGAGGGGAAGAGGAAGAGGGTAGGAGGAGGAGGGGAGAGGAGGAGAAGAAGGGAGAAGGAGGGAGGAGGAGGGAGGAGGGGAAGGAGGGAGGAGGAGGGGAGAGGAGGAGGGAGGAAGCGGAGGGAGAAGAAGGAAGGAGGAGGAAGGAGGGAGAGGAAGGAGGGAGGAAGAGGGAGAATGAGGAGGGGAGGAAGGAAAGGGAGGTGGAAGAGGAGGAGGGAGGAGGAGGAGGGTGGAGGAAGGAGGTAGGGGGAGGAGGAGGTAGAGGGAGGAGGAGGAAGGAAAGGGAGGAGGAAGAGGAGGAGAAGGGAGGAGGAGGGTGGAGGAGGAGGAGGGAGGGAGGAGGAGGAGGAGGTAGGAGGAGGAGGAAGAGGGAAGAGGGAGAAGAAGGGAGAAGGAGGAGGGTGGAGGAGGGAGGATGATGAGGGAGAAGGAGGCAGGAGGAGGAGGGAGGCAGGAGGAGGAGGAGGGAAGAGGAGTGAGAGGGAGGAGGAGGGAAGAGGAGGGAGGAGGGGGGAGGAGGCGGAGGGAGTAGGAGGGAGGAGGATGGAGGAGGAGGGGAGAGGAAGAGGGAGAAGGAAGAGGGAGAAGGAGGAGGGAGGAGGGGAGGAGGTAGAGGGAGGAGGAAAAGGAGGAGGGTGGAGGGAGGAGGTAGAGGGAGGAGGAGGGAGGAGGAGGGGAGGAGGTAGAGGGAGGAGGAGAAGAGAGGAGGAGGGAGTTCGCCATTCCGAATTCATACTCGTCTAGGTTCTGTGATTTCGGTCCTTCCATTGATTGTTCTTCCCTTCTACACGACTGTAGATAACTTCCTTACACATAAAAAGATGAATTGTTATTGATATTGCCGTGGCATGGAGGAATATCAGCAGCAGAGTTGATCCAGAAAACCAAAGACCGAGATCTACGGAGAGCCATGAACGCCTACGCCAGCCGGCACGGCACTTGATGATGATTGCCGTGTGACGATTCTGTGTAGTCACGTCATTTTCTTCCCTTTCCCTAGCGTTTTGGTTCGGGGATTCTTTCATCATCATCATCATATATTTACGCACGTATTTTGGGAGGGGGAGGAGGGAGGAGGAGGAAGAAGAAAAAAAATACGACAGTTGGCAGCGCTGGAATGAAAGGAAGGCGTGTAGAAAATTTCATCTCAATCGGATGGGCCGTTCGCGAACGTATAAAGGACATACAGACATACAGACATACATATCCACATCCTAATTTATATATAAGATACTAGCTGACCCTGCCCGGCTTCGCCCAGACCCTGGTGGGGAGCATCTCATTTAATTCATATAAGTAGTCATATAAGTTCTCGTTCCCGTTACCGACTGACTGTCTGTCTGTCTGTCTGTCTGTCTGTCTCTGTCTGTCTGACCGGTCCGGCATTGCCCAGCTCCTGGTGTGGAGCATCTCATTTAATTCATATAAGTAGTCATATAAGTTCCCGTTCCCGTTACCGACTATCTGTCTGTCTGTCTGTCTGTCTGACCCGGCCCGGCATCGCCCAGCTCATGGTGTGAAGCATCTCATTTAATTTATATAAGTAGTCATATAAGTTCCTGTTCCCGACTGTCTATCTGTCTGTCTGTCTGTCTATCTGTCTGCCTGACCCTGTCCGGCTTCGCCCAGTCCCTGGTGGGGAGCATCTCATTTAATTCATATAAGTAGTCATATAAGTTCTCATTAAATTCATACAACAAAAAAAGTAACTTAAAAGAATGTCCTTCCACACACCATCTATTATTTTTAATGAAAACTCTTTCTAATCACCTGCATGACTACAGTAACTTCTTAAGCAAAAAAAGATGAGTTACAATGTTATGCATTGTGCATTATTTTTATGAAAACTTTGAAAATGCCTTACAGATTGTATCATTATTTATTATAACTCATATGCCGGTACATAACTATGGACAAAGAGTTTATAAATCTTTGAAAACGATGCCACAATATGACTATAAGTTATACAGAAAAGTTATGCCCCTTGAAATAACTTTTACAGAGTTATGTCCCCTGAGATATATGAAATTATAATGAAAAATGAAAAATGAAATAATACTGAGTAAGCAGGCGATTTCACACTAACAAAATATCACAGTTGGCAGCGCTGGAATGAAAGGAAGGCGTGTAGAAAATTTCATCTCAATCGGATGGGCCGTTCGCGAACAAATAAAGGACATACATACATACATAATACATACAGACATACAGACAGACGGAGATCCTAATTTATATATAAGATATACACACACACATGTGGTTGCGTAATCTATTGTGTCCTGTTCTAAGGCGCAGAATATTGACCTGTTCTGGTTTGTCCATAATATGGTAGTCGTCTTGAGTAGGATTTGGTGGCCTTCTGACTGATTTGATCAGTCATTTCTTTTGGTGGTATGTAATGGGCACATCAGGCTGTTCTTCTTTTGCTCCTTCCTAAGCTAATCGATCAGCTCTGTCGTTTCCGGGTACTCCACAGTGGGATCGTAGCCACTGTATTGTGACCTTATGCTGTCTGCTAAGTTCAGAAAATAGTGTCCTGAGAACTGGCAATTTCCCAGACAGGAGCGCCTCTAGTACTGATTTTGCATCTGTCAATAGCACCACAGGTTGTGTACCATGGCTGGTATTTAGTAATTTCTCTGTTGCTATCTTGATTGCCTCAATTTCATCATCATAGTTATGGCAGTACTTTCCTGTTGGAACTCTGGCCGTGTCCCTAGTATTATTTTGATATTCTATGTAACGAAAGCTTTAGCCGCAACGTCCATTTTGTTATCTGTGGTCGTGTTCTGGTAAAGCCTGCCGTCTATTCTCGTGTTTTGGTGATTCATTCACTGTTTTAACAGACAAACTAGATCACAATATCTTGCTCGTGAATCTAAACTTATGGAAAGGACAACTTTCACAATACAAACTTCAGACTGCTTCCTCGAATTCAGCTAGCATCACCATCTGTCATTAACATTAATCAAACTATAAGATGAATTTGTTTTCTTTCTCTTATACTCCATGCCCTGTGACGTTGGTGATCATATCAGTCCGCAGTCCTCTGTTTCGTGCTCTGTCAATCATATTGGATACTGACGTTGTTCCATTCCATGATGTCAGACTGCCCAACATATTCTCTCTTCGTCTCTCCTTGCGCCCCATCCACTTCCCCCTCCCAACGTTCCTTTGGGACGACATACTCATTGCATTTGCTACGGACTCAAGGCTTATGCTAAGTAAGTTGGAGAATGGAATGTTTCGTGTGGAATGGCTATCCTCGCTTCAAAGGTCACAGATTGTGAGAATTGTGTGGATTTTTTTGCCCTGGTCTTGAGTGGAGAATGAGAGAATGAACAGGCTGATAGGCTGGCAGAGAATGCACAACTTTATGGATGTTATGAACCCAAACATTGTTAATGACGAAAGCAACGGTGATGAGTTAGATTCGCAGGGCCAGAGAGAATTAAACCTAGTGAGAAAGAACTGGAATTGAAAACAACGCACGAAACAGTGAACAAAGTCGCTAAGTCGAGCAATTAAATTATCAGTCGCTACGGGTTGTTCAAGAACCATCACTTGATTATACCGTGAACAAGTGCGGAAAACTGGATTTCAACACCATTCGACCGGGGATCGCGATTGCAGTAACATTGTACCATCTAATTTACAAGTAAGTGAATAAAAGATTTACTAAAGGAGCGATTTGAACTAGCTAAGGAACTTTCAACAGACCGACAGAAATTCAGTCAGACTTCACAGCCGCGAAAGGTGACAATTAAATGTTGACAGCTTAATCAAAGGAAGTCAGCCTTGTGTGTGTGTGTGTGTGTGTGTGTGTGTGTGTGTGTGTCTCTGTGTGTCTGTGTCTGTGTGTCTGTGTTGTGTGTGTTGTGTGTGTGTGTGTGCGTGTGTGTGTGTTCGGACTACAGGCCAATCTGTAAGTGTGTAATATTAACATTGGTTCTATGACAGCTTATCTTCGATAGCGGTAAGATGGCAAATAAAACCTTGACGACAAGGGCCATACGATAATGAGGAACGTCGGGCGGATGGCCATGCATAGGAACACGTAACAATGCAGAATGAATATATTTCTGAAATGAAGCATTGGTAGTTAATGGAATCTGTGTTACTGCAAGACACCATTAAACGTTTTGTATGCACTGCGACGCTCACATGTTAAAGTGATTTTGTATCAGATGAGAACATTCTGAATTGTCTGCTGTTGTCTTTGTTTAACGAGCGACAATAAACTTCACATAAACAACAGTAGGGCAATGGTAGACTACCTATGGACAAGGGTCGAGTGCCTGTGGGACCAGGTGGAGAAGACGGGGGAAACCAATTGAGAACCCATATGTGGAAAGAATGATATTGCGGAGGATCGGCAGGGGTTCTGGAAGAATCTCAAAATCTGGGAGGGAAGACTAGGAGAACTTTTAATCAGATAGCAGTGGGAATGATTAGTAGTGTAACTCGCTGGCTGTTGAACGAGGGGACGGAGCACGTATGGGAATGTCCTGGGTGCATTGATGTTGGTTCTTAGCTCAACTCAACTCATCTGTGACGACATTCTCCATCTTTTCCTTTCTCATGGCATGTCTGACGAATGTGAAGTCTTCAAATGCGAGTAAACAGTTTTCTTTGTGAGTTAACTTCTTTTAGGATAGGCTCATTACTGTTTCTATCCGCCCACGCTGTTCTCGTAATTCTTCTGTAAAATCACATCTCCGTTGCCCCTACATATTTCCTCACTTGTCTGCTAATTTTCCATGATTCACTTCCGTATATCAGGACTGGTTCAGTATAGCTCATAAGACCTCTTTTCCTCACATAGATTAACAAAGATAAATTACAGAGAAATTCTTGATCTTGTGAAATGCTGTCTTTGCTTGGGCGTTTCTACATTTAACTTCCCAATTACTACATCTTCCATCTGCTGTTATTAAAGTACCTAGATAATTAAATACATTGATTTGTTTCAGATTGGTTCCATTGACTTTGATGTTGCACGAGGGTATACAACTTTTCTTTGTATTAACAATTATGTGTGTATTTCTGTACTATAACTAAGTCCTTCGTTTCGACTCAAGCACTTGGAATCAGCGACTGACAAGAGAAGGCCAACCAGAGAGACGAATGGAGACGGATTGTATCTGCAGCAAAGAACCTCAATGGCTCGGAATGCTGAAGAAGAAGAATTTCTTGTAATTGCGCTTCATTTTCAGTTACCAAAATCATGTCTTCAGCAAACGCAAGTGATTATGATGTATATCTACTAAATAGATGTATATTTGCATGTATGTTATTTAATAGGGTTAATTATCTCGGAACAGTCGAAAATAATTTTTGAAACAAAAATTTCAGCACCCAATGGGGTTTTAATGGCAAGAAACTTTTCCTTTTTGTTGGAAAACTTTTTTGGGCCGGGGTTCCCTAGTATTTTTGTATATTCTATGTAACGAGAGCTTTAGCCGCAACGTCCATTTTGTTATTTATGGTCGTGTTCTGGTAAAGCCTGCCGTCTTTTCCGTGTTTTGGTGATTCATTCACTGTTTTAACAGACAAATAGATCACAATATCTTGCTCGTAAATAAAACTTATGGAAAGGACAACTTTCACAATACAAATTTCAGATTTCCTCGAATTCAGCTAGCATCACCATCTGTCTTTAAACATTAATCAAACTATAAGATGAATTTTTTTTCTTTCTTATACCCCAGCCCTGTGACGTTGGTGATCATACAGTCCGCAGTCCTCTGTTTCGTGCTCTGCCAATCATATTGGATACTGACGTTGTTCCATTCCATGATGTCAGACTGCCCATATATTCTCTCTTCGTCTCTCCTTGCGCCCCACCCACCCCCCTCCCAACTTTCCCTTTTGGGGAAACGACATACTCATTGCATTTGCTACGGATCAAGGCTTATGCTAAGTAAGTTGGAGAATGGAATGTTTCGTGTGGAAGGCTATCCTCGCTTCAAAGGTCACAGATTGTGAGAATTGTGTGGATTTTTTTGCCCTGGTTTGAGTGGAAAATGAGAGAATGAACAGGCTGATAGGCTGGAGAGAATGCACAATTTTATGGATGTTATGAACCCAAACATTGTTAATGACGAAAGCAACGGTGATGAGTTAGATTCGCAGGGCCAGAGAAAATTAAACCTAGTGAGAAAGAACGGGAAAAATTGAAAACAACGCACGAAACAGTGAAAAAAGTCGCTAAGTCGAGCAATTAAATTATCAGTCGCTACGGGTTGTTCAAGAACCATCACTTGATTATCCCGTGAACAAGTGCGGAAAACTGGATTTCAACACCATTCGACCGGGGATCGCGATTGCAGTAACATTGTACCATCTAATTTACAAGTAAGTGAATAAAAGATTTACTAAAGGAGCGTTTTGAACTAGCTAAGGAACTTTCAACAGACCGACAGAAATTCAGTCAGACTTCACAGCCGCGAAAGGTGAAAATTTAAATGTTGACAGCTTAATCAAAGGAAGTCAGCCTTGTGTGTGTGTGTGTGTGTGTGTGTGTGTGTGTGTTTGTGTGTCTGTGTTGTTTTGGTGTGTGTGTGTGTTGTGTGTGTGTGTGTGCGGTGTGTGTGTTCGGACTACAGGCCAATCTGTAAGTTTTAATATTAACATTGGTTCTATGACAGCTTATCTTCGATAGCGGTAAGATGGCAAAAAAAAAACCTTGACGACAAGGGCCATACGATAATGAGGAACGTGGGGGCGGATGGCCATGCATAGGAACACGAAAACATGCAGAATGAATATATTCTGAAATGAAGCATTGGTAGTTAATGGAATCTGTGTTACTGCAAGACACCATTAAACGTTTTGTATGCACTGCGACGCTCACATTTTAAAGTGTTTTTGTATCAGATGAGAACATTCTGAATTGTCTGCTGTTGTCTTTGTTCTAAACGAGCCGAAATAAACGTCACATAAAACAACAGTAGGGCAATGGGTAGACTAACCTATGGAAACGGAGTCCCCAGTGCCTGTGGGACCAGGTGAGAAGACGGGGAAACCAATTGAGAACCCATATGTGGAAAGAGATGATATTGCGGAGGATCGGCAGGGTTTCTGGAAGAATCTCAAAACTGAGAGGGAAGACAGGAGAATTTTTAATCAGATAGCAGTGGGAATGAATTAGTAGTGTGACCGCTGGCTGTTGAACGAGGGGACGGAGCACGTATGGGAATGTCCTGGTGCATTGATGTTGGTTCTTAGCTCAACTCAACTCATCTGTGACGACATTCTCCATCTTTTTCCTTTCTCATGGCATGTCTGACGAATGTGAAGACTTCAAATGCGAGTAAACAGTTTTCTTTGTGAGTTAACTTCTTTTAGGATAGGCCCATTACTGTTTCTATCCGCCCACGCTGTTCTCGTAATTCTTCTGTAAAATCACATCTCCGGTGCCCCTACATATTTCCTCACTTGTCTGCTAATTTTCCATGATTCACTTCCGTACATCAGGACTGGTTCAGTATAGCTCATAAGACCTCTTTTCCTCACATAGATTAACAAAGATAAATTACAGAGAAATTCTTGATCTTGTGAAATGCTGTCTTTGCTTGGGCGTTTTCCTACAATTTAACTTCCCAATTACTACATCTTCCATCTGCTGTTATTAAAGTACCTAGATAATTAAATACATTGATTTGTTTCAGATTGGTTCCATTGACTTTGATGTTGCATGAGGGTATACAACTTTTCTTTGTATTAACAATTATGTGTGTATTTCTGTACTATAACTAAGTCCTTCGTTTCGACTCAAGCACTTGGAATCAGCGACTGGCAAGAGAAGGCCAACCAGAGAGACAAATGGAGACGGATTGTATCTGCAGCAAAGAACCTCAATGGCTCGGAATGCTGAAGAAGAAGAAGAATTTCTTGTAATTGCGCTTCATTTTCAGTTACCAAAATCATGTCTTCAGCAAACGCAAGTGATTATGATGTATATCTACTAAATAGATGTATATTTGCATGTATGTTATTTAATAGGGTTAATTATCTCGGAACAGTCGAATATAGAACAATATCTGATGGAATGTACGTTGTAAATACAAGAAGAATACTTACCATGGCAAATGTAGCCTGTTTGGAAGATGGAAAACACCCTCATCAATAAAAAGCTGGCAGCTGTGGTGAGAAAAAAGTATTGAAGTTCAATATAGAAAGTGCTATATAGAATCTATACTGTAATATGAGTGTGAAGCGTGGACAATATGCAGACAAGCTGTGAAACATCTAACGCCAGTGGAAATGTGAATTCTTTTGAAAAGGCAAAGAATAACGTGAACAGACAGAAAAGCGAATGCGAAAGTTCTACAAGAAACAAATGAAATGCCAAGGTCACTATTTTTGGTGAAGAAATGACTACAAAATTTAGTGACAGCTGGCAAAATTGATGGAAAAAGAGTAAGGGGAAGGTAGAGAAGTACATACCTGGATGGTTTCGCTAAATGGCATAATCCTAGACACTGGTTATCGTGTGAGATGGCAAAAGTAACCGACAACGCATATAGGAATGTTATATAAAGATGATGCTACTTGTTTGTGTGTGTGTGTGTGTGTGTTGTCTCTCTCTCTCTTTTCTCTCTCTCTCTCTCTCCTCCACCCCCTCTCTCTCTCTGTTGCTTTGTCTGTCTGTGTGTCCACGTGTGTCTGTTTGTATTTAAACATGTGTATGCTTGTGTGTACGTAACTTTTATTTGAATCAGTCTGTTATTGTTATGCGTGATCATTTGTCTTTATGTGTGTGTGTGTGCGCGCGCGCGTGCGTGTGCGTGCGTGTGTCATCAGATATATTGGGCCATCATGTTATTATGTTTTCTGCTTCATGAATCCAACATCTTTTTCACTGAACATATTACTGCTTCATAAAAGTGTATGGCTGGCATGGCCTCCTTGGAGAGTTTTGCATGCCTAATTTGTGATCTTATGACAATACAGTTCTTTTATTTATCTAATTACTTTATTCTCCGTGTTACGGCCTCTTTCTTCTCACTCTTTCTTTCTCAGTCACCCTCCCCTTTTCTCCTTAACCCCCTCCCCCCCCTCTCTCTCTCTCTCTCTCTCTCTCTCTCTCTCTCTCTCTCTCTCTCTCTCTCTCTCTCATGCACATCTTCTTCGCTCTCCCCTATTTGTATCTCTCTCTCTCTCTCTCTCTCTCTCATTCACTGACAGATGCCAAGTAAACATGCGCCATGTTATTTGATATAGACGAATGGCAAAGAAATCGGCTGTGAACAGTTTCACCCATCCGGGCATGTGGTTAATTAAAGGAACACTACCTCCCGGCGTATGTGCTGTCAAGTTGAGACAGGAAGAACAAGGAACATTCCACGCGAAAAACACCAGCAATACTCAGTCTACCTCATTCTATCTTATTCTACACATGGTAAGCTAGTTGCGTTAGCGCAGTGTCCAGTACGCTTGCCTGCCACCCGCAGGTCTTGAGTTCGAATCTCCATCGAAGCACACCTTATAAATATACCAGAGCTCCCAGGTTTACCCAAACTAAAATTGGTACTAGGAAATTTTCTGGGGAGTAAAGGCACCATAGGGAAATTGACCACATCAGCCATCCATCTAATCTAGGTCCGTCTAAAACACGGAGCTATCTAATCTAGGTCCGTCTAAAACACGGAGCTATCTAATCTAGGTCCGTCTAAAACACGGAGCTATCTAATCTAGGTCCGTCTAAAACACGGAGCTATCACTTTATGCCCACTCGGTCTCTGGGCGCGTATAAGGATCCTTTACTTAAGCGTGGGGGAGAGTGGTCTCGAGATATGGTGTCCGCCTCGAGTGCTGGAGGTCCTGGTTTCAAACCCCGATGAGGGCCGGAATTTTTTCACGTGGACTTCTAGTAACAAAATTTCCCCTGGTCTCTGGGTAGTTAGATCGGACGCCCTGTGTGTATTGTTGCGCACGTAAAACAATCCCTTGGCAGTTGGAAATCGAAAAAGAGTAGCCTAACGGCGCTGCCCGGGCAAGATTTCGAGTTAAAAATCTACCCAATTTCAGATTCCTCGCAGGTGCTACGTAGTTCGTGCACTGAGCTGAGATATTCCGGACTCGTGCTTGAGTTAGGAGTAGAACGGAGCACTTATGGCATACACCCGTGTACTGTGATGTTGATCCGTCAATTAAACTAAACTAAACTAAACTAAACTTTACTTAAGCATGCCAGGACAGCCTCCGTAATCCCCGAAGCATTATTCCCCGAGTATGCCGGGAGTACAAGGTCTTTTATCTCAGGGACGGGGGTTCTCAGTGTTGAAGCCACCAAGCAATCAGCCTAGCTCAATGTCAGTGGTGTGTTCGTTGTCGGAATGCGTCGATCAAACTACCTAGTGCAATATTTTTTTTTCGGATACCCCTAGGGTAACCCGCTCTGTGACGAAGGAGTTACGAATGCAATTCGTAATCCCGTATACAGCGTTCGAAACACAGCTGCGGACGATTTAGCAGCAGACCATCTTGCGTTGGTTTCTATAAAAATGTCGTTCAATAAGTAATGGCAAACTACTGAACGGAAATTTGCCAAGAAATCACAAACAGCCAAACATGCTGGGGTTGATTGTGACGTCCTGTAAAAGATATGCACCTAACTTAATTAACCCCTAGGGGTCCTCATTGAAGCTACGGAGTTCGTGATTTGTGCTATGCTCTCGGAAGACGGTTTGCCATTCCACGGTGAGAGACCGAGCAAAGAAGGGATAAACCAGATGGAATTAAGCTCATCCTCTCATCTTTGAGTTCGCCTTTACCTTCACCGAATCACAGGACCTTCCCCTGGTTATCGGGTTTCGATAGAGACGCCAAGATATACCGGTGGCTTCCAGGCATGACATAAATGACAAATCACTAAGCTCGACACTGAACTGCCTAACTATCAAACGGAAACCTTCGCCGAAAAATCCAGCGTTTTCAGTTTTAAAAAAAAAAGTACAATACAAAATCATAGCTCAATCACAGATACTTAACTCCGACTATGTCTACGTAGATTAATGATGGAGCGCTGACAGGGAGCTTAAAGGAGGTTGGATAATTAACCTGTATCTTCTTTCACCTAATCATATCTCCACAATTAGCACCTGGAATGTCACATTCCTGGCTAAACTAGGGTTGATGGTCAGCACATCCGATAATTAACAGAAGGGAAGTTTGATATTATTTGTTTGGTCACTTTCTCCAATAGCACCATTGATTGATCTAGCGTCGGAGAACTTAATTTGAATAAATGCATGATCGACAGTGCTAGTAGCAAAGAGTTTAATAAAGTTCAAGGCGAGGAATAGACTTCAGTGAACCTCGTTTTATCCCACATGGCTCGGTTTCTTTCCGAAGAACGACAGGCCAGCCGCGAACACAAGTCTCGTTCTCCAGCGAGGGACTCCAGGGTTTCTCGGTACAACTGAGCTCCTGGTCTTAACCACTGTCTCCGAAAAAGAGACCACGACCCTTAGAGCGTGAGGCTAGGTAGACGGCTCGACCACTTAGCAGAGGAGACCGACCCCTGAAGCTCCGAATGAATGAAAGAATGAATGAATGAATGAATGAATGACGTGAGTGCCCAACAATATATTTTCTAGCCACACTGAGTCGTTAAATAAGATCATAACTTGGGAAGTCAAAGGAAAATGGTGATTAGAAATGCATCTGGTGGCGACACATCTTAATTGGCCTAAGGGATATGTGAGCTTCATGCCTGGCCAACAAAATATGTCGATGATTCACATTTACTTTCATTAGAAGTAGACTTTTCATATTTAGCACAGCAAACTGATACCCTGCTTCTGAGCGTTAAATAGCATGCTTCGAGGCATGACTTCGACAACTTCTGATAAACTAGATACTCAACTCCTCCACTACAATGGCGATTAAGATGGAGATCAAGTGAACTGGTCGTCTAACCACCAAGCACTAGTGTGTTTATACACAATTACAGGAAATCCAGCTTTGTGCACACAAAACAATATGATTGCCACTTCAAAATATCAGTGTTAGACAATTAAAATTACTATGGGAAATATGTATGTTGTATATTTCAGCATGAATGATTTATTTTGCTCATTGCTTTGTTTAATGTTGTATGAAATCTACAGTACGAACCCTGTGAGATGCTGTGAAATATTCCCGGCAGTATATTGTGTACTCTATTTGATTGTCTCTTCTTTATTCAAATTCACTGAGGAAAAACATTTCTGTATCTTGCTGCATATCCTTTGCAAAACGTGGCCATCAACTTTAACCTCGGGTTAGATGTACTAGGCCAGTTTACGTTCAGCTGTCTGCCGTTGCTTTCTGAAGTAGAAATCAATGTTGAAGTCCAACTAGAGGATGATCTCCATTACCTACCATCAACACACCGGAAGTTAAAGCGCAAGCGCATTACACGACGCGCCACACTGACCTCTTTAATCCATACATGTTTTGATAAATTATGTTAATGTGTTGCCAGAACAACTGCAACATTCGCTCGTGCTGCTTTGATAAAGTTAATGCAGACGCCCGCCAACGCCTTCCTGCTGTGCCGGTTTGTTTATCAACTAACAACTTTCGGCGATTTATAACCGCTTAAATAAACAATGAATGACATCCCCGCCCTATTCGGTCTAGCTGTCCAAAGTTCTACATTGAAGCTTTGTGTATCATTTTTCATCAGAGTCACGGCAAACACTGGTAAACTAGTTTTGTTGCTCGTTTTTTTTTCCTCTTTAAAATAAGCTATGTCGAAGAAACACTTATGGAGGGAAAGAGTGAGGCATGTCAAGACCGCACGCTATCAAGATTTTGGAGAAGGAAAAGGAAAGAGAGGAGGGTCGCTTAGACCTAAGTGTTACGCAATGTAGGTGTTAGCAGTCAATCCATTTCAAGTTTTACTTGTGGAAGTACTTGTTGTTTCTGTCGCTATGTGTAAGTATAAATTTGACTGCTACTACAAATTATTTAGTTCTTCTTCTTCTTCTTCTTCTTCTTCTTCTTCTTCTTCTTCTTCTTCTTCTTCATATCCTAATGGCGCATGGGCCTTCAAGCAACCCACACCAAACCCCTTGTTGTAGGTTTACAAAATTAAAACAGGTATGAATGTAAGACAGGGAGTGCTGAAATGTTATATACAAGTTTTGATGTATGGCAGTGAATCTTAGAATGTAAATGAACAAATTAAGAAGAAATTAGAAGCAACACAGATGTGGTTCCTGAGACGAATGTTGCGAATTCTTGGACTGCCAGAGTAACTAACAGCGATTGCCTGAAACAGGCTAAAGAAACTAGAACCTTATATACAACAATAAGAAAGAGACAAACAGGTCATGTGATGAGAAGAAAGGCATTGGAAATCATCGTGACAACTGGAAAGATCGAGGTGAAGAGAGGCCGAGGCAGACCAAGAGAAATGATGCTGGATGGAATGAAACGGTGGCATGGAGAAATATCATCAGCAAAGTTGATCCAGAACACCAAAGACCGAGATCTGTGGAGAGCCATGAACGCCTACACCCCCTGGCAGGGTACTTGATGATGGTGATGATAAATGACTCCTGTGAAAAATTGAGAGATAATATGCATAGACACAGCGTACATTCGTTACAACGTAAATTCATTCATTCATTCATTCATTCATTTATTCAACAGCATATCCTTTGCAGAACCTCGCTCTCATAACAACCCTCCGGAAAACTTCTCGATCACAAGCAAGATGTCCCGTGTTGGATACACCCATCTGGAGATCATCCACCACATCCTGCACCCATCTTCTCTTTGGCCTTCCTCTTCCTCTCCATCAAGGCATATACCCCTCCATTATTGTTCTATCTAAACTTTCATGATGTTTCAAGTGACCAAACTATATCAATTGTCTTTGTTTTATCGTCTTTAATAGCCAACTCTCTTCAATATTCACCTCTTGAAGTATGGATGCATTTGTTCTTTTCTTTACCCAAGATATTCTTAGAACCCGTCTATAACATTTACATTCAATGGCATTTACGCCCTGTTCAGCTTGTTTAGCTATTTGTCCAGGTCTCACAGGCGTATGTTGCAATGGGAAAGATGTATGCTCTTAAAAATCTAATTTGTGTGGTTCTGTCTGTCTGGGACAGATAGAAACGTAAATCGGGTCAACGTAAATCATTGTGTGGAAAATAACAATGACAACAAAGGCATAAAAATAAGATAAATATTAATAACACCAAAACACAACGAAGCGACGTTTTGATTTTGGTTATCTTTATCAGGAATAACACAAACATGTATAAAGAAAACCATGAAATTGGAAACTGCCATTACAATTAAAAATTAAACAGAAAATGTATCGGTGACGAACTTTATTAGGACATTGCACATACTGCGTTTCTAGGAAGGCTGCGCAGAAAGGGTTAATTAAACTGACTCTAGATTTTAAGCCTAATGAAGTTTCTAGAGCAACATTACTTTAATGTTGTGACCCATACATACATAGTCGACTCCGTTGTGATTAGAAGAATTGAAATGGTTAAACATGGGGGTTTATCCTTCTAGACTTGTTCATGATTGCATGGCTTTTGCAGCTAAAGTTGTCTACAGGATAAGGTAGCCAGTCTCACACCTACCCTCCTAAGTTGCCGCCTACGAAATACAGTCAAACCTCGGCTTTCGTCGATAATTCGTCTGAAAACAATCGGCGAAATTCGAAACCGACGAAAACCGAGGCAATTATTTCCATATGAATCAATGTAAATCCATGTAATGTGTTCTAAAAACTCCAAAATACATATCAAAAACACATGTTATACAGAATTAAATATAGTGTTTAAAACTACTTTTCGATCCCAGACTTGTCCGAACTCTCACCTTCGCCGTGCCTATTAACACAGTGTATTCCAGTGCGCCACTTCAATTTTTCAAACCATCCTCTGCTGGCCTTAAAATCACTAAGTATACTAGCACTCGTCCCAAGCACTTTCTTAATGAAATCGGCATACAACAGCTACCCTTTTCACATATGATTACCTCAGAAGCAGAATCGCTATCTAACTGGATTTTTATTTATCCAAAGTAATTATAACTGTTTGACACTTTCAATTGTTCTCGATCTCTATTACATTAGCACATTCACGCCTTTCGCTACATTAGCCTCCTTAATTACTTTCTTTTTCACCACAATGAAACTTTTCGTGGATGGCTACTTTCCTCATATGCGGCCGATTTAAGATATCTTAATGCCTCTCTCGTATTTTATTATTAGCAAGTGATGCTCACACAACGAAAAACACACCAAAACTGAACAGAAGAACGCATGGGACCCTTTGTTTTCGCAAAATTAGCAGCGAGGTCATGTGGGCACGTCGACGAAATCCGAGGCATCCGACGAAAATCGAGACACATTTTTTTGCTGGGAAAAAATCCACGAAAACCGAAACCAACGAAAACCGAAGGCAACGACATCCGAGGTTTGACTGTACATGCTAGTTTACAGTATTACTACACTTATGGACCCCAGTCAAACATAAGTGACTTCTTTCAAATGCTTCTCTCCATGTGTGTGTTATCTTGTGCACAACTCCATAGGAGTAGGTGCAAGCTTTTCGTGTTCATTGTGTATTATGTGCAATATATCATCCTTTTGCACACATACACATATACATACAATCTCTTACACACACACACACACACACACACACACACACACACACACACACACATGTACACACACACGCAGACAGGTACGTAAACATGCAGACAGGTACACATACGCAGACAGGTACACACATACGCAGGCAGGTACACACATACGCAGACATGTACATACATACGCAGGCAGGTACACACAATACGCAGACAGGTACACACATATGCAGTCAGGTATACCCGTGTCTTGTCTAGTCCACAGTTCCATAACTCCATAAGATTAGTTACATGTTACAGTTTGCGTCCCAAGGTTGTGAACGCAGTTTTAGAAGTCCCCAATATGCCGAGGTCGAAGGTTCGAAATCCGTTGGAAAGATTACTTTACATCCTCTTATAGCCGCTCAAGACGTATTCAGCTGAGCAAGGATACAGATAGGTAACCTAACTATGTTCATGTAGTCTTTCGTGTAGTTGTGTATCGTTTTTTGTTTGTTTGTTCTGTGCTGACGAAGGCTTTGACCGCAACATCCATTTTGTTTCTTGTAATCGTGCTCTAGTAAAGCTGACAATCTACTTCTCGTTTTTGGTGATTCATTCATTGCCTTTTTAAGCTTTACTACAGTCCCTTATTATTGTTAATCGTCGTTCAGAATGCAATGGTAAATACTGAGCGTGAATATTGGGTTAGAATTAAATTGTAAAAAGACACAGATTATGGTCGTCACTAGGAAGAACGAAATACCACAATGTAATATACAAGTAAATGGGAATATTCTTCAAAAGTGAATCGTTACAATTATCTCGGAACAGTCATAACTTCTTATGGGAGATGCCTTCAAGAGATTAGAACATGGCGAAAGTAGACTTTAGCAAGATGAAAAACATACTGACTAATAAAAAAAAATGTAAGTTGAAACGAGAAAAAGAGTGTTGAGGTGCTACATAGAGCCTGTTCTTTTGTATGGATGTGAAACTTGGACAATGATCAGTCAAGCTGAAAAACATCTGATGGCTGCAGAAATGTGATTTCTGAGGAGAATGCAAAGAATATCATGGACAGACAGAAAAACATATGACCAAGTACTACAGGAGACAAATGAAAATCGTAAATTGATTAGAGTAATTAGACGTAGACAGTCAACATATTTTGGACATGTTATGAGAAGAAATGAATTGGAGAACTTGGTGACAACTGGCAAGATCGAAGGGAACAGACCAAGGTGAAGACCGAGAAGTAAATACCTGGATGGCTTGGCCACATGGCATGATCGAGACAGGAACACTGAGCTGATCCACGACTCTGGTGATCGAGTTAAATGGCGAGTCATGACCGCCCACGCTTTCCGGCATGGCACATGATTGATTGATTGAATATGGCTAGAAAAACATAAACAGCCAATCATGGACGATGATTGATTGATTGAATATTGGCTAGAAAATCATAAAAAGCCAATCATGCTGGTATTGATTGTGCATCTAACTTTTACAAGACAGCATATTGATTGGTCTTTTTTCAATGAAATAAATCCAGTACCTTGCCGGCTCGCGTGGGCCATCATGCCCCCCCACAAATTGCCTCTCCGGCGGGATGTGTTGACTCCCTTCCGTGCCATGATACAAGACTGTCAAGAATGCTCTCACGCTGCCTTCCTAATCTCTCTTTCCACAAATATTTCCGGTTGTCACAATAGTTTTAGATTTTTTATGTTTGTGATAACGATTTTTGCGACTTAGCCTCACTCAAAATTGTTATTTTGGCTGTCCAAAAAATTTTCAGCATTCTTCTATAAAATCACATCTCCCAAAGGGTTCCATGGATATTTTCGCCTGCTTACTAATGTCCAGGATTCGCAGCCGTATGTTAAAATGAATATGTAATACGTAAGAACTCTTTTTTTAACTTTTAAGGATAAGGACTTATTGCAAAAAATGTATCCCTGAAATACGAACTAGTACTCTCTTTCTCTTCTCTCTCTCTCTCTCTCTCTCTCTCTCTCTCTCTCTCTCCTCTCTCTCTCTCTCTCCTCTCTCCCCTCTCTCTCTCTCCCTGGCCGAGGGGTTAGCAGATTTTTCCGTAACCCGATACCCTCGTGGTTGACGTGAAGCGCACGAGAATTAGAAGTGGTTCGAGTCGCGCCAGTTGACTTATGAGTGTATGGAGTCGGTCGCTCAGAAAGTCGTGGCGTGCTGATGAGCATAATCTAGCCTAGGAATCAACCTGCAGCTGAAAGATGCTGGTGTTGACCGCAATATCCTGAAACGGGATGAAACGCAAAAAAAAAAAAAAAAAAAATATATATATATATATATATATATATATATATATATTTGGGCGACCCGGCCAGGCTTTGCCCGATCCCGGCGGGGGGGTCTCATTTAATTCATTTCGGCCCCTGCTCCGGTTCCCGTTCCCAAAAAAGACGACCCGGGCCCCGGGTTTTCCCAACCCTGGCGGGGAGCGTCTCATTTAATTCATATTCGGCCCCCGCTCCTGGTTAATGACTTGTTCATGATTGCATGGCTTTTGCAGCTAAAGTTGTCTACAGGATAAGGTAGCCAGTCTCACACCTACCCTCCTAAGTTGCCGCCTACGAAATACAGTCAAACCTCGGCTTTCGTCGATAATTCGTCTGAAAACAATCGGCGAAATTCGAAACCGACGAAAAACCGAGGCAATTATTTCCATATGAATCAATGTAAATCCATGTAATGTGTTCTAAAAACTCCAAAATACATATCAAAAACACATGTTATACAGAATTAAATATAGTGTTTAAAACTACTTTTCGATCCCAGACTTGTCCGAACTCTCACCTTCGCCGTGCCTATTAACACAGTGTATTCCAGTGCGCCACTTCAATTTTCAAACCATCCTCTGCTGGCCTTAAATCACTAAGTATAATAGCACTCGTCCCCAGCACTTTCTTAATGAAGATCGGCATACAACAGCTACCCTTTTCACATATGATTACCTCAGAAGCAGAATCGCTATCTACTGGATTTTTATTTATCCAAAGTAATTATAACGTTTGACACTTTCAATTGTTCTCGATCTCTATTACATTAGCACATTCACGCCTTTCGCTACATTAGCCTCCTTAATTACTTTCTTTTTCACCACAATGAAACTTTTCGTGGATGGCTACTTCCTATATGCGGCCGATTTAAGATATCTTAATGCCTCTCTCGTATTTTATTATTAGCAAGTGATGCTCACACAACGAAAAACACACCAAACTGAACAGAGAAAGCAGGGACCCTTTGTTTTCGCAAAATTAGCAGCGAGGTCATGTGGGCACGTCGACGAAATCCGAGGCATCCGACGAAAATCGAGACACATTTTTTTGCTGGGAAAAAATCCACGAAAACCGAAACCAACGAAAACCGAAGGCAACGACATCCGAGGTTTGACTGTACATGCTAGTTTACAGTATTACTACACTTATGGACCCCAGTCAAACATAAGTGACTTCTTTCAAATGCTTCTCTCCATGTGTGTGTTATCTTGTGCACAACTCCATAGGAGTAGGTGCAAGCTTTTCGTGTTCATTGTGTATTATGTGCAATATATCATCCTTTTGCACACATACACATATACATACAATCTCTTACACACACACACACACACACACACACACACACACACACACACACACACATGTACACACACACGCAGACAGGTACGTAAACATGCAGACAGGTACACATACGCAGACAGGTACACACATACGCAGGCAGGTACACACATACGCAGACATGTACATACATACGCAGGCAGGTACACACATACGCAGACAGGTACACACATATGCAGTCAGGTATACCCGTGTCTTGTCTAGTCCACAGTTCCATAACTCCATAAGATTAGTACATGTTACCAGTTGCGTCCCAAGGGTTGTGAACGCAGTTTTAGAAGTCCCCAATATGCCGAGTCGAAGGTTCGAAATCAGTTGGAAAGATTACTTCCATCCTCTTATAGCCGCTCAAGACGTATTCAGCTGAGCAAGGATACAGATAGGTAACCTAACTATGTTCATGTAGTCTTTCGTGTAGTTGTGTATCGTTTTTTGTTTGTTTGTTCTGTGCTGACGAAGGCTTTGACCGCAACATCCATTTTGTTTCTTGTAATCGTGCTCTAGTAAAGCTGCACAATCTACTTCTCGTTTTTGGTGATTCATTCATTGCCTTTTTAAGCTTTACTACAGTTCCCTTTATTATTGTTAATCGTCGTTCAGAATGCAATGGTAAAATACTGAGCGTGAATATTGGGTTAGAATTAAATTGTAAAAAGACACAGATTATGGTCGTCACTAGGAAGAACGAAATACCACAGTGTAATATACAAGTAAATGGAAATATTCTTCAACAAGTGAATCGGTACAATTATCTCGGAACAGTCATAACTTCTGATGGGAGATGCCTTGAAGAGATTAGAACAAGAATCGCCATGGCGAAAGTAGACTTTAGCAAGATGAAAAACATACTGACTAATAAAAAAAAAATGTCAGTTGAAACGAGAAAAAGAGTGGTGGGGTGCTACATAGAGCCTGTTCTTTTGTATGGATGTAAAACTTGTACAATGAGCAGTCAAGCTAAAAACATCTGATGGCTGCAGAAATGTGGTTTCTGAGGAGAATGCAAAGAATATCATGGACAGACAGAAAAACCTATAACCAAGTACTACAGGAGACAAATGAAAATCGTAAATTAATTAGAGTAATTAGATATAGACAGTCAAAATATTATGGACATGTTATGAGAAGAAATGAATTGGAGAACCTGGTGACAACTGGCAAGATTGAAGGGAACAGATCAAGGTGAAGACCGAGAAGTAAATACCTGGATGGCTTGGCCACATGGCATGGTCGAGACAGGAACACTGAGCTGATCCACGACTCTGGTGATTGAGTTTAAATGGCGAGTCATGACCGCCCACGCTTTCCGGCATGGCACATGATTGATTGATTGAATATTGGCTAGAAAATCATAAACAGCCAATCATGGACGATGATTGATTGATTGAATATTGGCTAGAAAATCATAAACAGCCAATCATGCTGGTGTTGATTGTGCATCTAACTTTTACAAGACAGTTATATTTGATTGTTCTTTTGTCCATGAAATAATCATCCAGTACCTTGCCGGCTCGCGTGGGCCATCATGCCCCTCCACAAATTACCATCTCCGGCGGGATGTGTTGACTCCCTTCCGTGCCATGATACAAGACTGTCAAGAATGCTCTCACGCTGCCTTCCTGAATCTCTCTTTCCACAAATATTTCCGGTTGCCACAATATGTTTCAGATTTTTTATGTTTGTGATAACGTCTTTTTGCGATTTAGCCTCACTCAAAATGCCTAGATTGCTTATTTTGGCTGTCCAAGTAATTTTAAGCATTCTTCTATAAAATTACATCTCCAAGGCTTCCATGGATATTTTCGCCTGCTTACTAATTGTCCAGGATTCGCAGCCGTATGTTAAAACTGATTATATGTAATACGTAAGAACTCTTTTTCTAACTTTTAAGGATAAGGACTTATTGCAAAAAATGTATCCATGAAATACGAACTAGTACTCTCTTCTCTCTCTCTCTCTCTCTCTCTCTCTCTCTCTCTCTCTCTCTCTCTCTCTCTCTCTCTCTCTCTCTCTCTCTCTCTCTCTCTCTCTCTCTCCCTGGCCGAGGGGTTAGCAGATTTCTCCGTTAACCCCGAATACTCTCGTGGTTGACGTGAGCGCACGAGAATTAGAAGTGGTTCGAGTCGCGCCAGTGACTTATGAGAGTATGGAGCCGGTCGCTCAGAAAGTCGTGGCGTGCTGATGAGCGTAATCTAGCCTAGGAATCAACATACAGCTGAAAGATGCTGGTGTTGACCGCAATATCCTGAAACGGATGGAAACGCGAAATATATATATATATATATATATATATATATATATATATATATATATATATATATATATATATATATATATATATATATATATATATTAGACGACCCGGCCAGGCTTCGTCCAGATCCTGGCGGGGAGCGTCTCATTTAATTCATATTCGGCCCCTGCTCCGGTTCCCGTTCCCAAAAAAGACGACCCGGCCCGGCTTTGCCCAGACCCTGGCGGGGAGCGTCTCATTTAATTCATATTCGGCCCCTGCTCCCGTTCCCGTTCCCAAAAAAGACGACCCGACCCGGCTTCGTCCAACCCGAGCGGGGAGCGTCTCATTTAATTCATATTCGGCCCCTGCTCCCGTTCCCGTTCCCAAAAAAAGACGACCCGGCCCGGCTTTGCCCAGACCCTGGCGGGGAGCGTCTCATTTAATTCATATTCGGCCCCTGCTCCCGTTCCCGTTCCCAAAAAAGACGACAGGGCCCGGCTTCGTCCAACCCTGGCGGGGAGCGTCTCATTTAATTCATATTCGGCTCCTGCTCCCGTTCCCGTTCCCAAAAATTAAAAATTGATTTAAAACTAACTAACTATTTCAGTTGCATCCACGCGAGTGAGAACAACAACTGTTCCTAACTAATTTATGGTTTAACCAGAGAGTGAGTTCCCTCGCAGCAAGATGGCGGAACATTTATTTGTCTGTTTCTAAAGCTCAAGCCATTTTCTTTCGTGCTGGAGGAAAGATTGTTGATTTTAAACTAAATAACTATGCCAGTTGGCTGCGCGGGAATGAGAAGAACATCTGTAGAAAATTTCATCTCGAATCGGAATGGACCGTTCAAGAACTGCATAAAGGACACACGAACAAAGATACATTCTCTTGTGTGTGTGTATATATATATATATATATATATATATATATATATATATATATATATATATATATATATATATATATATATATATTGTTGCATGTAATTTTCAGGGCGTTGCACTCAGCCCCCCACCGCACGTAGTTTGCCATTGCTTTCTGGTGGGTGTTTCTTACTGTGGTGGTTTCACGATCACAAAACCTTTTGCTCATGTGGCCTAGTTTTCATTAGAGGAGTTCGCCTTACCTCCGGCTGTTGTATTAACCTCTTGTCTCTAAGTTCGAGATAATATTTTACCGGGCGTTTACACTCAGTGTTGTCTGCCGCTCGTTCCTCTCAGGTTATTTTGTCTACACTCAGCGTTCTTGTGTCTCTCTTGTGCGCATTTTTGACAGCTGTATCTAGACATCCACTTCTTATTTTCTAATCCCGATTCTTCTTTTCTCCTGCTCCTGTTGATTCTCCCTCTACCTTTCCCCTCCTCACTCTTCTCAGCCTCCCTCTCCCCTCCTTTCGTCGTCTTCTTCTTGTTTTCCTCCACCTCCTTTTCTACCTACTATTGCCACCCCACCCCCCCCCCCCTTTTGTACGTCTCCTCCTTCCTCTCCCAGCTTCCTTCTACTTCTCCTTAATTTTTCTCCTCCTTCTTATTCTTGTTTTCCTTGCGTCTTCTCCAGACTTCGATTCCAGTTGTAAAGATGAACGTGACTATTGTTTTATGCACTTTGAGATCTCCCAAGAGGTTGTCTTAGCTGAATTCTCTAAGGATCAGAACTGTGGAGAGATGTGTCTATGTACATCAGCTCCCTTAGACCTTGTCCTACTGTCCTCTTACATTCAGGGCCAAACCCAATTGTGAATTTGTGTTACGGGTGGCCTTGAAGTTTACAGTGCTCTATTCCCAGGGTGAATACTGATTATTTGTTCGCTTCTGTATGGGTTTTTCCAGACTGGTGTCCTTAACTGATGTGGGGTGTTCTTTGATCCAATCATCTGTCGAATTGTTTAATTTTATGTTACTCCATTATCATCTGTAATAGTTAGTGATTGATTAATTGCTGGTTCTGACTTATCGATCCGTCTTTTCGTTACCCTATGTATTACAATGTGGGGCGCCCATTTTACGGTTATGTTATCCACTATTTTAATGTTAAGTTGAGAATTGAGCTAGTTAACGTTCAGTATAAATGAGCTTATTTTTATTTCGTCAATATGTGAGAGTACTCTATCAGTTGGTAAACTATGTCCTTCCAACAAATGGCAAGGATTGACAGCAGGCATTGTAAGGGCAAGATATGTAGATTTCTTCTCTTGCATAGCATAGGTTATCCGAATGTATTCCATCGCATAGAGTAGTTAGTGACACAATCATTACCTGCTGCACACAGGAGAGGCAGTGACAAGCATTATATACAATTAATAGGAGAGTTAATGACTCAAGCATTATATACTACACATAGGAGGGTAAGTGACACAAGCATTATATACTACACATAGGAAAGTTAATGACTCAAGCATTATCTACTAGACATGCAAGAGCTAGTGATACAAGCATTAAAGACAATGATGACAAAAATTGGCCATTTAATGTCTTGATGCTCTGATTCAGCAAACAGTAAGATCCTATGGGCGGTGCCTTGAAGAGATTAGAACAAAAATCGCCATGGCGAAGGTAGCCTTTTGTAAGATGCAAAGCATACTTACCAATAAAAAGATGTCATTTGCAACGAGGAAAAAGAGTGTTGACGTGTTACATAGAATCTGTACTTTTGTATGGATGTAAAAATTAGACAGTGAGCAGGCGAGCTATTTGATTGATTGATTGATTGATTGATTGATTGATTGATTGATTGATTGATTGATTGATTGATTGATTGATTGATTGAGGAACCGAGCTAAAAAATCATCTAATGTCAGAGAAGATGTGGTTTCTGAGGAAATTGCAAAGAATATCACGGACAGACAGAAAATCACATGAGCAAGTCCTACAAGAAACAAATTAGAACTGTAAACTGATCAGAGAAATTAGACGTAGACAGTTACCACACGTTATAAGAAGAAATAAATTAGAGAACTTGGTGACAACTGGCAAGACTGAGATAAAATATACATGTGGGGATGGCAGAGAAGTAAATATGTGGATGGCTTCGCCACGTTGTATGGTCGATACAAGAATTCGGAGCCGATCCACGAACCTGGTGATCGAGTGAGATGGCGAAACATGACCGCCCACGCCTATCGGTATGGCACATGATGGTGATGAAGCTCTAACTCTATGCGGTGTGTCATCAGTAGGTTGGCCCGTCAAAATGATGTTACATTCTTGATCAACAGTTTACTGTCTTTGAGAATCAATGTTCGATTACAAAACAATGTTTTTCCTTTGCGAATGGGAATAATTAAGACAAACAAAATAATGCACAATTTGTTGCTCAGCACATTTCGTTGTATCTCGTTAGGATCATAGTGTAGAAAAGGTTAAACATATCATGAAGTGCCTGAAGGATATGCACTCAAGATACATTAGCAGAAGAACTGGAAACCGTAAAGAAAACCTGAAATCTTAATGGCTGTCCAACAATATATTGTTTATGCCTTTACTATTTAAAAGTTGTCCAAGCCATGAAACACGCACATAAGTATTATTGACGCTGTCTTTCACAATCAATGCACAATCGCGTTATGACCAACTTAAATTCAGTCTGTCCCTCGCATTTTCGATAATTACATTGATTATGTTTAATGTAGGCTACATTTTACAATTAACACTTTAGGGATTTTCCCCCTTTCTGTAAAATACTTCCTTGTCTTGTCACTTGTTCTGTGTTTGCTGTCTCTATAAAGTTGAACAACATTGTTAGCAAACATAGAGACTTAGAAAGCTCGTTGAAAACCCGCTGACCGTAGATTGAAATCCGCAGTCAGGTTTTTAAATTAGACCTGGACTCCCTGGTCCAGCCATCATAAAACAGGTACCAGGAATTGTCTGGGGACGTGAAAGCGGCCGGCAAGATACTGACTTCATCACCCACCGAGTGTCAGCCGGTCTATAAATAAATGGCGATAGCACCATATGCTTCATGCACCTAAAAGAGAGTAAAGAGTCCTTTATTTTACGTACAGAAGCTTGAAACGTTGACGAAAGTGTCCTCTATTGTTGTTGTTGTTGGTGTTGGTTCGCTTTGAACTCAAGTTTAGTCCACACACGTGCTACAACTTTTAGTGCACTGGATTGTTTTGGCGTGTGGATTAGATTTCCTTATTATCAGTTTCCCTCGCCATCAGGCGAACTTAATACGACTTCAGAGGTACTTGTAACTTACGTTGCCAAGTCAAGGTTGAGACGTCAACATTTTAGTCCAACTGACCAGTGTAGGTTACAGATGTTATGTGATTATAGAGAATACAGAATAGCGAGAAGACATGTGAGTAGAATAGTAAAGAGAGAAAAACAAAAGGACTGGGAAGAGTATGGAGAAACCCTAAATAAAAACTACAAAGAGGCAACCAGAAACTTCTACAAAAAGATAAGTGCAATGCGAACCAGAGGAGAACTCTTTGACCCAACTGAAATAATTAACAGCGAAAATGGAGAACCAATAAGTGAACAAAAACAGATCCTAATAAGATGGAAGCAGTATTTCGAACAACTTCTCAACATCCCATCAGATGTCACAGGAATTCAAGAGACCTACACAGATGTCACCGAAGAACTAGAACCAGACATACTAAAAGAAGAAATTATAGAAGCCATCAGATTAGCCCCATTGAACAAATCACCAGGACAGGATGAAATGCCAAATGAACTAATTAAAGCAGCAAGAGAAGTAGGAACAGCTTGACTACATAGACTATTCAACCATGTTTGGGTAGAACAACAGACACCACGAGACTGGGGAAACGCCATAATTATCCCAATTTGGAAAAACAAAGGCAGCAAAAGAGATTGCACACAATACAGAGGCATTTCACTGTTGAGTCATACTGGGAAAATATTTTGCAAAATTCTTGAAAAAAGATTACGAACTACTTTAGAACCCCAGCTAAGCGAAACGCAGCTTGGATTTAGGAAAAACAAAGGATGCACAGACGCCATTTTTGCTCTTAGACAACTTATAGAAAAATCAATCGAATTCAATGAAACACTCTACTTAGCCTTTGTCGACCAAGAAAAGGCATTTGATAGGGTAGATAGAAACAAGCTGTGGGAAATCCTTAAACAATATGGAGTGAGTACACATCTAACAAACCTATGTAGAAGTTTATACAACAACAGTGAATGCATAGTGAGAGCAACTGGAGGACACTCAGAACCCTTCACCATAAGATCTGGAGTACGACAAGGTTGTGTCCTGTCCCCTCTCTTGTTCATAACATATATAGACAACATATGTAAAGAAACCAGCCAAGCAGAGACAGCAAGAATACCGCATGACGAGAACACAGAAGAAGAACCATCTGCAAATCTAACCATTAGAGAACTCCTGTTTGCGGACGACCAAGCACTAATAGCAAAATCAGAAGCTGAATTACAAGACCGCATGAATAGTCTAAACGAAATGTGTAGGGAACATAACATGAAAATTAGCACAAGCAAAACAAAGGTAATGACTATAACTAAAGAAGAACAAACAGCAACAATTCACCTAAACGAACATCCCTTGAAACAAGTAAAGAGCTTCAAGTACCTAGGAAGTATAATATCATCAAATGGCAGATCAGAAGACGAGATCGAAAATAGGTGCAATAAGGCAAATCAACTCATTGGACAAATGGCACCAATACTAAAGAACAAACATGTATCAATAACTACTAAGAAAGCACTTTACAACACAATCTTCCTACCAACTCTGTGCTACCAATGCCAAACCTGGACAATGACAGAAAAAGAGAAAAGAAAAATCACAACAACAGAAATGAGGTTCCTGAGAAGAATACTCAATGTATCAAGAAGAGATAAGATCAGAACTGAAGAAATCAGGACTAAAGTGGGGGTTAAAGCTGCTCTAGATTTTATAAGAAAGCAGCAAGTCAAATGGTTTGGCCATGCAAGTAGGTTACCAGTCAACAGCATGCCACAACAAGCAATGATGTACAGACCAGATGGAAACAGAGGAAGAGGCCGACCACGTAAACGTTGGACGGAGGGAATAACAGAATCCATGGGAATGTCGATATACGAAGCCCATAACCGGGCACTCTCACGAAGTTTATACTTCACCTCGACACCGCAAGGTACAAGAGGAACATAATAATAATAATAATAATAATAATAATAATAATAATAATAATAACTCTTTATTTTCAAAGGGTTAAGAATTGGGCACGCAGGCCCGTCTGACATTCTGCCCATGATGAGATGAGATGAGATGATGACCAGTGTAGGGGGTTGAAACCGCTCTCTTGGCATCAGCACACCGGAAGTTTAAGTGCGAGCGCTCTTATCCGTTCGGCGACGCTTACCTCCGATGATGATGATGATGATGATGATGATGATGATGACGATGATGATGATGATGATGTTGATGATGATGACGACGACGACGATGACGACGATGATGATGATGATGATGATGATGATGATGATGATGATGATGATGATGATGATGATGATGATGATGATGATGATGATGATGATGATGAGTAAACTATTGTACTAACTGGCTGCCATGAAGGTATCCTTACAGAAATTTCACAATCGAAGATATAAAACTATAACATCAGACAAAACTTGACACTGGCGTCTATTTGATCTCATGTGTTGTTGTTGGGTTTCGGGTGGGAAAGTTTGTTGACACGAAATACCTCAAGCGTGTTGAGAAAACATCACCAGACTAGGCCGAATCCCAGCCAGCCTATAAATGCTGTGCGAATCCCAGCCAGCCCATATCTGCTGTGCGAATCCCAGCCAGCCCATATGTGCAGTGCAACGATTACTTGGTTATGCCCTATGTGCTTCTCCGCAGTTGACAGGAACGCTAATGCATTGGGCTTTAGAGTAAAACACACGGTAATCCAGCGGATTCTCAACCAACCAACCATGTCCTTTGAATTAAAGTCTGCAGGATGTGAATATCCTGGGTCATTGATTACCAACAATGGTGACACAATGAAAGAAGCTAAAAGACTAATATCTATTGTTCTTCAAAAACTAAAACAACAATACAATGTGGGAGGGACAGACTAGAGCTACTACAATTAATTTTTAAGAGCATGCATCTTTCCCATTGCAACATACGCCTGTGAGACCTGGACACTTACTAAACAAGCTGAACAGCGCATAAATGCCTTTGAATATAAATGTTATAGACGAGTTCTAAGAATATCTTGAATAAAGAAAAGAACAAATGCATCCATACTTCAAAAGCTGAATATTGAAGAAGGTTGGCTATTAAAGACGATAAAATAAAGAAAATTGAAATATTTTGGTCACTTGAAACGTCACGAAAGTTTGGAGAGAACAATAATGGAGGGGTATATGCCTGGGAAGAGAGGAAGAGGAAAGCCAAAGAGAAGATGGGTGCAGGATGTGGCGGATGATCTCCAGATGGGTGTATCGGACGCGGGACATCTTGCTTATGATCGAGAGGTTTTCCGGAAGGTTGTTATGGGAGCGAGGTTAGGCAAAGGACATGCTACTATATGAATGAATGAATGAATGAATGTGACCAAAGTGAAGATAAATACATGCAGTGTTCTCGCAGTGTGCCATTTGTGCCCGTACTATTGATTTTGTTGTTAATTGTGGTCGCTAACGGCTGGCTGCCTGCATGCTGTTGCTGTGGCAAGATGGCAGAGACACAATGTTGCTTCATCTTTATGTTTCCGTTTACGTAAAGGTCAAACAGTTTCAATCGCTGTGGAGAACGAAATGTGAGATAATTGCTGATAAATGAAGCCCGGCTCATTGACATTTCTGGAGAAGACAAAGGGAAAGTGAGCTGGTGCAGAAACTACGATGTTTCAGGTAACTCAAGAAAGTTTTGAATACTTCTGCCCACACATCGCATTATGTTTAATCTGCTACTTTCATGCGTATCATGAAATGCATGGCGCTTTATCACAGCGCTTACTTTTGGTTTAAATATACTAAAGAAATCTGGTTAGATATTCTCACAGGCATCTCAGTAGATGTTGCTGCTTAGAAAATAATGCATACATACTTTTTTCCCCATTGTAGTCGGTGTCCCCTAAGAAATACCCTGAAAATCTGTTTCTGAACTTGGGAAGAAAAGAATAATTCCAAATGACAAATCTACATTACAATCAAGCACGAAGAAACTGGAGTTCTGACATCATTGCTACATAATTAAAAACAGTGGTGACGGTTCACAAGACTTTGGATGTAGACTGGCATAAACAATGAAGAAGCTGATCACCATTAAGAACCAATAGCACCATAATAGTTAAATTAATTGCATATCCTTTACAGGACGTCGTAGTCAAACCCGGCACGTTTTGGCTGTTAGTGATATCTTGGCAAGTTTACGTTCAGTAGTTTGCCATTGCTTTCTGAACGACCGGCACTCATACCATTTTATAAAAACAAAACCAACGCAAGGCAGTCTGCTACGAAATCGCCAGCAAATGTGTTTAGAATTAGGTATGCGAGATTGCGAACTGCGTCCGTAACTTCTTCGCCACGGAGCAAGCGGCACCATTTGTTTTATTTCTTGCATATCCCTTACAGGACGTTGCAGTCAACATCAGCATTTTTCAGCAGCTGTTGGTGTACAAGGCTCAGTAGTTTGCCATTACTTTCTGAGCAACCGGCTCACATACCCCGTAAGTTATCAACGCGGAGAGAACCGCTATCGATTCTCGCGCAGGTTACGTTATTCACCAGAATATACGGGATCACTGAGAAAGACGTTAAAACCTAGGCCAGGGAGACCGGCTGGCGGCACCTTTGCAATAAACAAATTAAGTAAAATATGTTTTTAAGTGAGTTGAATTAAGAACCGACATAGTAACACTCAGGTCATTTCCACACACGACCATACATTCCCCCGGTTTCAAATCCATTTTCCAACAACGGATGTGAATATAA